>OZ026846.1:25437370-25731531 GCA_964023205.1 Lutraria lutraria | reverse complement strand
AAATAGACATAATACACAGTACATCAAAAGAAAAACATTTTATTGCATGAACTAAGAACATGTAACACAGTAACTCGAAAAAAAGAAAAAATAGATCTTATGACAAAAATATCTGTAGAATTGATAAGGTTCATTGATTAAATATGTGATTCAAGATTTCAGTTGATATACTTCAGATTGAAGAATCTTGGTAACAATGTATAATTATGCATGTAGGACAGTTGGCTCATATGTATAGGAATTCAAAGAGGAAGAAATCATGGGTTTTCAAAACTTACATAATTATACTAGATACCGGTACTAGTAAGTTCTTGAGCAGAAATAAGTTTATTGGGACCTGAACTCAATCCATGAATGTACATACTCTGTCATGTGACCTTCATACCGTAATTATAATATTAACAACATTAACGAAGCATTACAGACAGTAGAAAAATACTTAATACAGTGATAAAATTATGCTGTATTATCAAACCTGTGTTAACAGCCACCTCCAAATAAAGGCCACCCTGTGAATAAATGCCATTTTTTGTCAAATGGTCATAGATTATTAAGAACAAAATGACTACAACAAAATGAACTTCAGATAAAGGTCACTAAGTCACTTGTCAATAAAGGCCACATTGTGTCTTTGTCAAGGGTGGCCTTTGTTCACAGGTTTGGCTGTATATTACAATAAATAAAATAATGAAACAAGACAAATCAGGAGACAGTAGTTTGAGGTGTAAGACTTGCATCCATTGTTCTCAGATCTCCAAAAGAGAATTTTGGGGTAAGTACAACATTGTCATAATCAAAGTCCTCATCTAACTGGAACGGTTGTATAGTATCAATACACACATCCTGCAAATATAAGTGTTTATTTATCAGTAAAAATAGACAAGTGAATGGTGAAAAACAACTACGGGAATTATCTCTAAGTATTATATATACCGTAACTGGAGGAACATGGTCTATTACCATAAAATTAATATTATCGCTATATTCTATGGTAAAGAAGACCTTATTCAAAGAACTTATCATTCTGCAAACCATGTAGCATATTGCTTTCTTGAAATTCGATGAAGATTTAAAAGAACAGATCTTTTATCACATATTTCACAGAATGTGTGCATATGTAGCAAACATACAATACACACTTGCAACTGCATACATAAAATACTAAGTGTAAATTTATAAAAATAATGACCAAAGAAGAGAAGTATTTCAGAGGCATCAAATTGTATCTTTGATAATTCTTACATTCCCAGAGAGTTCTGAACACTGTTCCTCGGTCCTGTAAGTGGCTTTAAAATCAAGCAGTGTTTCATTTTCGTACACAGGATCATCATTCATTTCTTCAATTTGACCAGGAAATATTATATCCTTCACCTCTTCCACTTCCTGGTCTTCCTCTTCATCTCTCAGATCACTATGAGCTCTCATCACTCCTTCAGAATCCATTAAAGCATTTCTATAGATCTCCTGTAGTTTAGTCTTATTTTCTACTTTCACTGTCTTCTTTAGCTCATCACTAAGCTCTTGTTTATTTATTGTAACTTTAACATCATTCTTTTCAGAATCATCACATAACAAGTCTAATGCACTATCATCATCATCATCACCATCATCATCATCATCACCATCATCATTAGTAATAAAATCATCAGTCACACTTTTATGTTTTTTATTTCTATTCAAGAAATCTTGAATATCCATTCCAGAATTAGACTCCACAGGAACATCAGATGGATTATTTCTAGTGTCAGATACAGTTGTATCATTCACTTCATTTTGAAGGTCAGCAAGAAAGTTCATAAGAAGTTTGTCAGTAGAATTCTCATCTAGAGACATGGATTGACACAAGTCAGACAGAGGATCCATGTCCCTGCTTTGTTGATCATGATGTGCACCAACAGTCATCTCCTCTCTTCTGTTTTCATTTGCTGCAGATTTATCTAAATAAAGTTCAATTTGATAGCATTGAAAATTTTTCAAAAAATAGCGCTGACTAATACGGTACATGTACAACATTAAACAGAAAGTTGGGGGGGGGGGGGTTTAAAAAATACAGGTAAATGAAAACAGTTACTGGTAATTTATACAAGCAATTAAATAACAGAACAAAACAAAGTTATAATGTAGCATTTAAAATACAAAGCACCAAGAGCACATTTCAGATGGGCAGTCAGAAAAAATAAGTACATCCACTAAATATAAGTTATAAGATGAATTAACAAGAACAATTACTTTACATCTAAATCATCAAAATTTCATACAGACAATGTACACATATATAATGATACAGGATAAATATAATAAGGCAGTTGAAATATTCTTTATTGGTACTCAGGTAGAATGAAGGAGATGGTTTACTACCTGTAGAAAAACTTGCCATATATCCATCACCATCATTTTCATCAATATCATCTGCTTCATCCACGTAATTATCAAACTGTAAAAATTTATGTTGATTAAAAATAATACCACATCATTTATCTATTTACAATTCAGTCAATTTAAAGAAAAATAATTGACATCAAATGTCTATCTACAGCAAACTTCTAGCATATCAAGTACATGTATGTGTTAAAAAGCATAAAATGAAAATTTGAAAATAAGTAGATCAGATCATTTATCAAGTTACTCATCATTCCAATCTAATATCAATGGGAACAAATTGTCAAATGTCTGTCTACAGCAAACCTCTAACATAACAATGAATCACTTATGTGTCAAAAGTATAAAATGAATAGTTAAAAAACAATGTGGATGGCATTATCAAGCAGCTGCTGTCAGTGTCTGATATCCTACCTCAGCTATCAATGACATATGTAGTGCAGTCAAACCTGTGTTAGCAGTCACCTCCAAATATAGGCCACCCTGTGGATGAAGGCCATTCTTTAAAAAAAAACGTAAAAAATGACCTCTAAATAAAGGCCACCTGTCAGTAAATGCCATATTTTGTCTTTCCCAAGGGTAACCTTTATTCACAGGTTTGACTGTAGATGCATCCTTCTGTTTCCACTTACCTTCACAATGGATCCAGTCTTGATTACTTTTATCTGAGAAATTCTACTGGTAGTGTCTCCATCACAAAGTATCTAAAAATAACAGACATGTATACTTGTTATACCATTGATTTACTATATAATTTTATAAATGTAAATAAAGTTTCATCAAAAGTAAGGTAAATCACATAAAGTAATAAAACAAAATTCAACATGTCCTATAAACAGAATGTTAACAGTACTAATAGACGACTAAAAACATTACAATAATTGCACCATATTCAATTGTGATATTATATTTTAATTTTATTCTTATCTAATTTGTTGTCCTATGCATAATAGACTCATAAACTATCCATTCATATTAAAAATTATGTTTTTGCAGGGCCCCGATAACATTTCAGGGGACTGGGGGCCTGGTGTCAGCAGGTAGGAGAATTTGTGTCATTTTGAAGAAAAAGGGGGAATTTTGTTTACTATCTATCAGTTATACAAATTTCTTGCTTTAACAACAGCCGCTGTATTACATTTAGTGATTTACACAATCATGTATTTATGGGACACAAGTTGTTTAAATTGTTATGCAAAAAAAAGCTAATCCAGGAGGATTTTTTTCAGAAAAAAGGGGAATATGTATATTCATTGAGAAGGGGTAAGGGGTCAAATTTTGTTACCTCTTCCTCAACGTCATCAGAATCAGGGAGAACAACTGAACTATCTTTTCTTGTGTCTGATGAATCGGTTTTAGACTTCATCAGTTCAGACATTGTTTGACTCCTTATTGCTGCAGAGGTTACACTCTGTTTGGATATCTTGTTAGCAAGCTGTTTCTCCTGCATACCTGGACATACGATAATGTAAATGTTTTATACAGATGATTTAAATTCAACAGAAAGACATTATTATATTCCAAATTAAAGACCCTTAGAATGTGCTGCAGACTTAATTTAATCAAATGAGGACCATCTTCCATATGAGACACACAAACAGAAATCAAACAGTACAGTTTCACTTTCAAGATTTATGCATGGTAATTGTTACCATTTATATACTTAATCATTTGATATTAGTTGATGGGTTGAATGTGTAGCAGTATTGTATATACAAATGTAATATTATATTGGTATTTATAAATAAATTGGCAGTGATGATACCTAGCCTAATTAGCTCAGTTGGTAGAGCATCTGACTTAATAATAGATAAATGCAAGTAGGAGGTCATGGGTTCAAGCCCCACATCAGGTACTTTGTTTTCCTTCTCCTAATTATAAATGCTCAGGTAACTTTATTTATTAATACTTGTGCAGCAAAACCTATGCCCAATCAACAGACATGATGGGTTACATAATATTCATTAATTCTTAAACCAATATATCTTTGAATACACAAAAATGAAAAATTATTTGTGTGCTGATTCAAATTTCTCATTTTTTGCTATACCACACTTTTTTTTAATCAAATTGAGCACAATTGACAAACTTCATCTTAACTCAAAATATAGCTATATATACTTATTGGACTATAGCAATGACAGTACACTAAAGAGAAGAAAGTTCTACCTTGTTTTAGGTATGAAAAACCATTCAGAAATTCATCATAACTCTGTACAGTATTAGTCATAACTTTATCTAAGGCATTTAACATTGCGATCTCTCCTGTGTTTTTCCTATTATCCTCGGATGGAGTCGGTGATGGTGTCGCCATGATAATTATTCAGTATTTCAATTGATTAGAATTTCAAATTCCTGCAAAGTTGAAATAGATAAATAAAAATGTACCTCTGTAGATTAAGACAGAAAATACTGTAAGGGTATTGTTCAAACAATAAAAACATATTGTTAATTCAAGATTTCAGTCGTCATGAATTATAATTTTTTCAATGACCAGGCATTCTGTCTAGTGAACCAACAAATTTTACCAGACCAAATGAACTTTTACCAGACCAATTCTGTACCAGTTTTTACATGATCAAATGTTGTTTCTAGAATATTAATGAAAGAATATTTCCTACAAATAATAGGTTTCATATGGTTTTATTAAAATTAATGGAAATTCTTTATCATATACTAGTGAAACATTTGTTTTAGGGTCTCAATTATGCATTGTAGACAATATATCAGCTCAAAATTTCACGACACCAAAGGTCACTCTGGTGATCAGTCAAATTTTACCGGACCAGTAGCAATTTAGGCAGACTCGGTCTTTGGAACTGTGGCTAAATTCGAAGACTGAGATTTTGCATTATATTTCTTGTATGATGATAATGTGAATAGTAACCATTTACTGAAGTATTTCTGTCTCTTATTGTTAAAATTACAAATCTGGGACCATGGTGCCAGATAAAAATTAAGCAGAAATTTGAAACTACAAATTCAGTCAAGTTCTTGACTTCAAAATATATAGAGCTCTATACACCAAATGTATGGAATGCTTTACTTCTACAGTTGAATCATTATAATGTTACTGTACTGTTTACAATGACACAGTTCATTTCCTACCCTTAAATCAAACCAAATTCTCTACAATCATTGAGTCAATATGACAAATTCCTTCCCAGTGGCCATGTTGTTTACATTGAAAGGATAGCTCATTACGAGTTAGTAACGAAGTATTGCGTTCATTTATAGATATTTCGCATGAACCAAGAATTTATTTCACTACACAATAATAAATACCAATTTCTTAACAATCTATTTAAATTTCTATAGAATGACATCATGTCAGTAACTTAGTTTTTCATAAACAAAACAGATTAATCAATCTTTGTATATTAGCTATCCTTTGCGCTTTTTAGTTCCACTACAACAACAACAACAACCATGGCTGACACGTCTCAAAGTTGGAAATCGCAGCAGGTTATAACTTGTTTACTCTCTTAGTTATGGTAGATAATTGTGTCATGTACATTGGCATGCTTATTTCAATTCTGTACTTAAATGTGGACCAGGTTTAGCAATTTATTTAAGGTAATAAATCACTTCTAATTATGAAAAATGACATCATAGTTTTCTCTGTTTTGTTTTGTATTAGATTTGGTTTCTACTCATGTTTATATACTGTTTGTTTAAACTCCGGATTAGGTTGACTGAAATGTATGTGTGTTGATGGTAGTTACCATTGTTTATTTAACATTCTTAAAGATCTGTTGTCAATTTTTGTGTTGGATGATCATTAGGCTGAGTAGGCTGCCTAGGTCCTACAGTAGTTCATTTGTTAACAATTTTGTGACTGTACTGGTTCAAGACCACAACATTCGGATCACCACTAAACCAGACATACTCGTAAACACTTGATAATGTAATTTATTTTCATGATTAGTTGTTAGTCATTCAGACAAATTCAAATGATCAACATATCGCTGCTGCAGGGCCCTAGCTGCACTTTAGGAGAAGGGGCCCTCAGGTAAGGGAATTTTGCGTCATTTTGAGGGAAAGGGAATTTCAGGGGATCTTTTTCAACTGCCGTTTAAACTGCAATAAGCATTTTAAGATTAAAATGGCTGTATTTAAATATATTACATGAATATACTATTAATCAAAGGTTAATAACTTAATATGGATCATTTAAGCAAAACATTTTTTTTTTTAGGGGAATTTTTTTCAAAAATAGGGGAAAAAAGTATGTGATTTTAGGAGGGGAATGGGGCCGAATTTCGGCCCCAAAAAAATCAAATGAGGGCCCTGTGCTGCAACAGTCAAGTTTATCTAGTAGCCACTACACCCATAAGTCCGCGCATGCGCATATGATACTACCATGGTTGAACAAGATCTTCATAAAATATCAACTTACAAGTTAATTTTCTCTACATGTAACGAAATGTAACAAAACAGCTAATAAACATGCATTGCTCGCCTCAAAATAAACATGACCTTGACCATCTTGATCATCTGGAAGCTTTCTCACAACTTCGTGCTCGTAAACTGATGACGTCATGCGGAAGCCGCGCTGCTATTTTCTAAATATATTTTATCATTAATTGTAAGTATTGGGTATGCTCTTTAAGAATAAACACTTAGACACTTGATAAGATTAGTATTAAAATATACCAACGAAGATAAAGTCAGCGAGTGTCAAATAAATTGGAAATGTGAACTTCTTAACAGTTTAATTTCTTTTTAGAAAGTTTTACGCATTTTTCACTTCTTTCGCACAGCAATATTTCTTCATCTACAACTAGCATAAACTTGGACACGGGAAACCATGTCATTCATCACTAAAATCGGTTATAGCCTCAGTCACGAACTTGGGGTAAGGCACGTAGTTGTGAGAATAGAGGATAATGTCACCTTATATTTCAGCTGTTGGAATAATCATGTTTACATTGCATGGGGAAGCGATTAGTGAATAACAGCACACTGTGCATGCGTAAAAAAATTCTTTGAGGCTCTACAACTTAACTTTAAAACGTTTTATCGTCATAATTAAAAGACTTAGAAAGATAAAAATTAAAATTGTATCATTTTATCTTGTTGTTAAAACAATGTCTTCTAAAATCACAATCAATTGAAGTTATTGAACTTGACCTCTACCTGTCAGAATTCATGGTACTGTTTTAAAAGCAATAAAAAAATCAGATTTGTCTCAAAAAATGTTTAAAAAATGTCCAGTTGTAGGACAAGAACCTGTATAACTTACAAGTTAGATCTATGAAGAAAGTGTTTTAGTTGATACGATCATACCAGTTTGAATGCTGGAATCTGCAACACTTGTACTTGTCTTCATAAAGTCATCATTCAGGGCCCTCATTTGATGTTTTTGGGGGGTCGAAATTCGGCCCCATTCCCCTCCTCAGTATAATAAACTTTTTTTTTGCTTAAATGGTTTTTATAATGAGTTATTAACCTTTGATTAATAGTACATTAATGTATGTAATATATTCAAATACAGCTACTTTAAGCTTAAAATCTTAATTGTAGGGTTATAAAGCAGTTGAAAAAATCCCCTGTATCTTAAAATGATGCGAAATTCCCCTACATGAGGGCCCCGGGCCCCTTTTCCTAAAGTGTAGCTAGGGCCCTGTCATTAATATGGCTGTTGGCTAAAAGTGCACAGTATGACAGAAAATAAAAGAAAGGCTTTGATTGGCACATTTTAAATGATGTAATTTGTAAGAAACATTTATAGAAGTTCTGCCTAAATGTCACTTTAATGTGTGTCAGATTGTTGTTGTATGTAGTCACACTTAAGCTCTGCATTCAATTTGATCACCTTTATCATTTACTGAATGAAAATATCTTGACAAGCAGCAAAGATTTAGATGCATAGAGTTTCATTTGCTTTTCTAGGCCTCCATCATAAGATATTTGAAGAGGCATTGCATTGAAATTCATGTGATATTTGTGGTTCACATTTTCATCTAGGCATTTTGTAATTAAGAGTCATGTCACCTTTATATATCTTATTCTTATTTGTACTTTCAGACTGCTGTATTAGATATGAATGATATGGCAGGTGGAGAAAGTGATCAGTCTGACTATGATTCTAATTTTTCTGGTATTTTTTGCAGTTTTTAAACTTAATTTTGTTAAAACAGAAAAGTCTGATATTTGATAAAAATCAGTTTTATTAAAAAACAAAGATCTATGCATACATAGATTATATATATTAAGAACACAGAGAAATGAATTTTGTTCATTTTAAACTCTTGAACTTTGATTAAACCCAGTAGGTGATAGTAAAGAAGTAAATATATATGAATAATGATTCACACTGTTACAAATTTCTGACACTCTGCATCATTTTCACTAATTACTTTAAAAGCCAAATAGTTTCGAGTGTTCTGTCAAAAATATGCCAAAAAATGATTGTATCTGAATTTCAAGTGACAATTTTACCTTTACTTCAGATACTAGGTCAAGACAAAAAGATTCGGGCCAAGGACCTGGTGATAACTATATGGATTCTATGAAACAGAAGTTACAAGAAAATGTCACAAACATGGTATGCTTGCTTACATGCTTCCTTTTTTAACAGAAGTGTTAAAGGGGCATACCCTACAACTTGGTGCATTTAGAATCGAGGCAAAATGATGATAAATTAGAAGCTTGTAAAGAAAAAAGCCGACGAAGAAAGTTTTAGCCAAAAATTCATCCAATTAAAAATAAAATCACAAAAAATATTAGTTTCCATAAAAGATAAGAAACTCTTCGGAATTTGTTGTACAATTTATGGGTGGAAGTGATTTATTATTCATAGCTATGATTTTTGCGACTAGTACCTAAACTAGTCATTTTATGACCCAAGTTCTTCTTGCAATTATCCATTATATATTGTTTTACATATACATCTAACACATTTTTACACTTTCACAGAATGTTTGTCAGTTGTAGGGTATGCCCCTTTAAGTAGAAGTAGAAGTATATGATTCAATATTAGAAGCAGTATATGAAGTTGTAAAATCGTACAGTACAACCTCTCCAGAGCGGCCCTCTCTTGAGCAACAACTTTCCTTTCAGCAACAGCATGATTTTTCCGACTGTACAATTTAATAATTGATTTGACTTCTCAGAAGCAACAACCTCTCAGCAACAACATAATTTTACATCTCTCAATGGTTGTTGATTTGGAGAGTTTGTTGTACTGTTCATAAAAAAATTTAATGGATCCCAAAAGGTTTGAAAAAAAAATATTGGAAGTTATAAATTATGGAAGAATAATGTTCTTGCTACATTCCATACTATATAAGCACTGAAACTTGTTAAGGAGTTACTAATTATTACTCTGATATAGTGATTGCTTTAATAGATATTGATAATGTTTTCTTGGAGTGATCTTTATACTCAAAAGGTTGTCTTCAGCACCATTGTGTGTTTTCATAGCTGTTGTTTTCCTTATTATATAGTTGTAGACTAGTCTGTAAAGGGCACCTTCCCCTCTCACCAATTTACACCTTGAAATTTCTTTCCCCAAAGAATTTTCCCAAAAGAGGCTTCAAGTCTGCTATTTCATTCCTGTAATAAGGACCAGGGCACCTTTCCCAAAACACGAAGAAACCCCCTGCATAGACAGGTGTTTGATTGAAATAATTTGATTAAAAAATACGTGTGTTATTTGTTTGTAGATGTGGCAATCTGGAAAGGACAAGGCTAAATCTGCATTCAATTTATACGGAAACATTGATTTCTTACGACCATATTTCAATGTTGAACCGCATGAAGTTAGATCAAGGTAGGTTGTGAGTGTTATTCATGACAATCATTTTACTTGAAATTATGTAAATATGTCATTTTGGGCAAGAATTCTTTTCCAAAAGAAAGAATGTCTTGATGTGTTCCAAGAATGTACTTCAAAGAGATATGGAAGGTCTATGAAAATTATGGCATTACGTTGCTGTTACAGTATGAACTGTTTACTTTTTCGGCTTTTTTTTGTATATTATTTTTGAAAACAGAACAATTGTTCAGCATTCCATAGCCATCACTCGCTTGGTGCGTATGAATTTGATGTGGACCGAAGTACTATGCTTTTCTACACCCGCCATGCAATTGTTAAACTTATTCCCAGTCTATGTAGCAGTACAAGTCTTTGTAAGTTCAGTTACCATGACTACTGCGGTATTTTGATTTAAAGTACTAACTGATTGTATTATGGTTATGATTTCAGGTTGATTTATTCATTTATTCCTCAACGACAAACTGATGAAAGACAAAGGGTACACAGAGAGTTGTATGGTCCAATGATGATTATATTTACATTAATAGCTTTGTTACTGTTCCAAATGAAAACTGCAGAGCATAAAGTGGTAACTATATATTCTATTTTATTTACACCAATGATAGTTAATTGTTTCTATCACTTTCTGCTAACCATTTATTTAATCATTACATGTTTTACTGTGTTGGCATTGTTATGACATGATGTTTGAGCAGCTTAAAATCTGCTTTTCAAAGATATTTCATTCAGTTCTATTCGGTGGCAGGCTCATGTAACCAGTACTCCTGGACTGTATTCTGTAACCAGTACTAAAAGCTTATCCTTCCACATGGAACCAACAAGATGATGTAAAAATAAGTCTAGACTAGAATATAGTCATTTGAGTGAGGTGAATAGAAACTATTATTAATGTTATTTGTAAATGATCCACAGTAAATATGTCAGTACTAATATAATGATAATTGATAGCATTGACTGTTTATATTACAGGAAGAAGGAACATTGATGGGTACAGCTTTTGGTGTATGTTTTACATACTGGTTCGGTGCTTCAGGATTGGTCTGGGTTTTATCTTATGTCTGTAATACTCAAATTACATTGATTCAAATCTTATCTATGATGGTAAGTATCTTCATATCAAATGTTTTACTTGAAAGTTCACTTTAATCTCTCTCAGTAAATCAGTACTGTTGTTACTCTTAAGGCAATTTAAGTTTTAATAGCAGTTGAGACTCGGCTCCATGGTCAAGAGCTTAAGGTCACTGACTTCAAATAGAGGGTCGTGGGTTTGAGCCCCGCTACTGACCATGTCTCTTTGTCTGAGAAAGTAGGCAGTTGCTGAGGATGGAAGTCTAGTACTGGTTCTTCCCAGGGATGATGATTAGGTGAATCTGCCTTTATGTCTCTGACTGTTAAAAAGGGGTTTAAAACTCAAATAAACAAACAAACAAACAAACATTACCATTTGTTTGAATTCTATTAAAAATAGTTACCTCCTCATGAGAACCAATTATTTGTTCAGTTTGCTTTAGATCAGGTTTTATTGTTATTAACATGTTGCCAGTGAAATGCATGTACCATTGATGCAAAATATAAGACATACAGAAAAATATACTTATTTTCTGTACCTAACAGTTTTAACAAGTTGGTTTATTGTTATTATGCCCCCCTTCGAAGAAGAGGGGGTATATTGTTTTGCTAGCCTGTCTGTTTGTAGACCAGTTAGTTTCCGATCGATAACTCGTCAACGGATTGACCGATGGGCCTAATACTTGGCAGGTGCATTGGCCTTGGACACTAGATGGCCCCTTTTGAAATTGGGTTCACTAGGTCAAAGGTCACTGTGTCATGGAGTGTGAAAATCGTTTGAGCGATAACTCTGTGTCAAGGCCCTGTTTGCGGGGCATATGTCTCTGGCCGCGGAGCTCTTGTTAACATAATATTGCCAATGAAGTGCATTTTAGATTGATACAGTATATAAGATATACTCCAAATGTACTTATTTTAAAGTCTTATTTTCTGAACCTATGCTGGTCTATTCTTTTATTATTATTTTTTAATGTTATTTTATTGTGTATTTCAGGGATATGGTTTAGGAAGTCACTGTGTTGTTATATTTCTTGGAACAATCTTTCATACATCACATGATCACCTTTTCTTTTATGCCTTGTGGTCAATTATTGGTGGACTTTCTACTTTGAGAATGGTATGTATCATTTTATGCTTGTTAGGATCTACATCCTTGGTAACTTATTATGTTCAAGGTACATGCTGATGGTCTTGCTATCATTTGGTTGAACAAAACATGCAAAACAGAGTTCTGCCGAGTTTTAGAAAATTCCCCTATGGCTGAGTCAAGGATGTATACCTAAATGTAAATGGTGCATAGAAGTTGATGTCAATTGATGTTTATATTGAAGACAGCCAATTCTGATTACTGTGTTAGAACTATTTTAAAGAACTGGCCAAATCTATTTGTGAGCTAAATAATGAAAATGAGTAATTTGCTGCTAGCCAAAATACACAATTGTAAGAAAGTTCCCAAGCTTGAATAGAAATTTACTAGCTCCAGGCTTTTAAGTTATGGGTTAGCACAAAGTGATACAAAATTATAGGTCCATACAACATGTCTTTTATAAATACATTGTGATAAGTATGGCTTTAATCAATTCTTTCTAGTATACAGTCAAAACTATATAAACGGCTTCCTCTGAATAAAGGCCACCATGTGAAGAAAGACCATGTTTCAAAGAGATTATTGATTCCAAATAAAGGTCGCCTGTCAATAAAAGCCACATTTTGTCTTTCCCACAGATGGTCTTTGGTCACAGGTTTTACTATGTACTATTATATTCATCTTTTGTTTATCCTACAGATCTCTATCATTATGTCAAGAACTCAAGGACAAACACAGAGAATGATTGTTTGTGGATCTGTAGCAGCTTTAAATCTGCTTTTCTTGCTGTATTTACATTTTGCTTATCATCAAATAGTTGAAGGCAAGTTTTGATACATTATGTACCTTCATATAGTTACATCAAAATATAGTTTGCTGAGACATGCTAACATTTTTATCATGTCTAGGCAAAATATCTTTTATTTGTATTATTTACACTTTTAGATAAGTTTATGATTATGGTAATTATTTCCCAAGGTTTGTTAAAGATATTTTCATATATTTTTCCCCATTCAGTTTTTAAGTTTGAATATAATCCAAGTTACTTGGCCAAATTTTTTTAATGAATAAAACTGATTGCTAATTTGTTTTTGATAATATTTAGATGATGCAATGTCTACAATAGTCAATCAATTCAAATTATTTTCTAATTAAAATTTCATTAATTCTTTTCTTTCTGCAGATCTGTCTGAAGTATTAATATCTCTGAAAAATGTTAAACCGAAGGAGAATATAGCTGATGCTGTTGATGGAGATAAATCTGCTGGTGTAGGAGGTAATTAACCCTACTGTAGATAGTATAGAACTTATAGTGATTACTAACATCATAGATTACTCACCTTTGCTAACAAAATAACATATCTACTAGTCAAATAGCATCCCCATCTCTTCAAAAATCTATTTTAAAAATCTATATTTATTTAGATTATTTACTTAGAGCTTATTTTTCATACAAATGTATCTTCAAGACTTTTTTCAATTTTCATGATTATTCATAAATTTATGGAAACTACATAAAGTATACCGGCGCTTCATATTTCTGCGGTACTTATCATTAAAACTAAAGAAAACACAAATATAAGGACTTACCTTGCATTAATCAATTGATATTTCTCTCGTTTTATTTCTTACGGCATGTTTTGGAATAATCATATTTTTCTCGCACTTGTGTGAATGTTCTAAAAACATTCAGGATCGACTGACGGCGGCAGCCATATTTTAAAGGTACATTCAAATATTTCCGCAGTAACCACTTCATGACTAGCCCCATAATTATTGCTAAATCAATTGTATATGAAAAAGTACCTTTAACTGGCAATCAATATTCGAGTGACGTCATGGGTTAGCACAAACAGACGACCGGTATTTGTCATTCGTAAAATGACATGAATATAACAATATGCAGGAAGCCATCTTTAGCGATTGTGTATGAGCATTGAAAATAAGTTGATATTTATATAATCTTTTGATTTTAATGCAAAAACCTTCATACGGAACAGACCTATCGCCGAAACTGTGTGAAAGATACAAAAGTAGCCTCTTTGTGTAAGTAGGTCACCTACAGGTGGCGCATCGTTCTGTTTATACTGGAAATATGATATACTGCGGATATATGGGTACCGCAGAAATACGAGGTGCGAGTATACCTGTCATAATTCTGCCATAACAAATCCAATAATTCGACTTTAATTTACTTAAATACTGATTATCCATGCACTTAATCTTAATATAATTGTAAGAAAATTTTGACTAAAAAGCTATTAAACTGTTTCTAATTTTAGTTAGTATCTTTTCAAGATAATTTTGGATCCTTCAAGAATTTTTAATATAACGATTGATTTTATTTGTTACTGTACAAGTCATTGAATGCATTGTATACATCAAGTGTAGTAAATTGTTTTCTGTTAATGAAAAAGACTTCTTATCATTATAAGGTCATTTTGATGGTAAAGAAATAATATCCTTGCATATTATAATAAATGTGGTAGCTGTTTACTGCCACTTTGTGATATTAAATTTGATTCAGTTAATAACAGATTTTGTAATTCTCTTTAGTTTAAAACTTTCTTATTTTGTTGATGACTTAATTGTTTGTGTATTTTTATAACTGATTCAATGTGACCAGTTTGATGTGATAACTGCATGTAGAGTATGATTTGTACACAGTGTGTGATTATACTGAACGTTTGCTGTGGTTTTTGTTGTAGTTCACCATTGTACTAACATTCAAACTAGACAAAAAACAGAATTAGTTTAAACATACATTTTGTACTTGTTTAAATTGAATCAAATCTGTGCTTGAATCAGCAGGGGTTTTCTTCATGTTCTAGGGAAGGTGCCTTAGCCCTTTAATATGGGGATGAAATAGTGAGTTAAAGTCTTATTTTGGGGCAAAATTCTTGCCTGAAACCAATTTATGGAATGTAATAAATAAAACCCCTGATGAAAACAACTTTTGTAACCTCTGTCAGCTCATTTTGCTGAAATTAGTTTAAAGTTCTTTTGACCGAAATTGCTCTGAAAAAAAGTCCTTATATTATTGCAGCATTTGATGTAATTCACTTAACTTGTAATTTAAATGTATAAATACATTCAGTAATTAGTTTATCTAATTTTAAATCCAGCTGTAGTCTACATCATGATTGATGAACTTTCAGTAAGACATACGTGTTATAGTGAAGATACATTCTATTTGTAGACGTGGTTAACCAGGCTAAACAAGTTATAAAACCAGTCGGAGAGTCTGTTGTAAAACTTGTTAACAAAACCATAAGTGCCACTATTAAACACGTAGCTAATAAAGATGACATTGGTGCAACTGTTAAACAATTGGTCAATAAAGATGGTCCCCTGTTAGGAGCTCTCAAAGATGGCGGTAAATTGCCTACATAAAATCTGACCATGTCTAGTGCTTGTATGGTGATCTATAAGGTAGGCACTCACTGAATGCTTTTATTTCTGTTTTGGTTTAGGCGGCGTTTTGTATGATAATTTTTGATGCTAGAGTGTACTATAGGAGTATCGTAGTTGCTTGTTTTTACAATTGAATGGACTTTCATGTTAAATACTTATTACAAAAAAGGGTCTCTCTTTGTTGTGTGGATGAATAATTAATTAACAAATTAATGACTGAAACTCTATGTGCAGTGTACTGAGGGTACAATGCACCTAGTAAGTTTAATTTCTCTCAAGGTGTGTTACACATAAGTATATACAGTATAACCTCGATTATTCGAATGTCATTGGGCCCTGAAAAATCATTCGGATAATCCATGGTTTCGAATAATCCATTTCAGTATGATGTACTGTTTGGAAACGATAAAATCCGTACTGTCCGTATTTTACAAGGGAGTTAACTCTAGTATGCAAACATGGCGTTATAATAGGAATAAAATCAAATATACAACAAACACTAATTATTTATCTTTGTTTTATGAATGTATATGAGTTAACAAATGAAACAATAATTCCGGTTAAATGAATGCCCGCGTATTTATGGATTATGCAGAACACAATCCGACACAAAATTATGTCATTCACACTTTATTTACTAACGATCGACTAGGCATCGCTACCATCCCATTCTAAAATCGAAGACGTAATGTTTTCTGTTTAATTTTTTTTTCACTAAATCATCATATTCTAGTTAGTTTTGTTTAATTGTGTTCGAATTAGTTTTTAAATTTTGAATGACGCTGAAATGCAAATAATTTCATACATATATATAACATGGAAACAATTTTTTTTTGTCTGTTCAGAATACTAGACCGGGAGTCTATCATATATATTATGTTTAATACTGATTATGTATTTTCCCCACGTTATATGTATGTATATATTTGGGTGAATAAATGTTGAAACTGAACTGAGATCAACAGGATAACGTACGCATATTAACTTATTATACCCGAGATCATTGTGAAATATTCGTCGCGATTAGTATAAAATCGTAACAAACAATATGGTCAACTTAACGATAATTAAACTGTTGACACGCTTTGTGTATGAATTGATGTTACACATTGTTTGTCACACGACATTTGATTCTTAATTGGCCATTGTTATCAATTGACCAGTTCGAATAATAGGTGTGAAAATACGCGCATTCGTAACTTTAGGGACCAAATAATGTATTCGGATTACACCAGGTATTCGTAAAATCCGATTCGTATAACCGGGGTTCGTTGTAGTTGAAATATATAGCGACGTAATCGGGACCGTAGATTTTATTCGGATAATACCGGGTATTCGGATAATCGGTGTTCGGATAATCGAGGTTTTACTGTATATATATACATATATATCAAACAATAATCTGTCCCGGTATGCATGAATCTTCGCATGTTTGTTAATTTTTGCATGTGGTTGTTTCTTTCAGTCATAATTTATTCATGCATTTTCGTCATCATCAATTCTGATCATGTTGCTAGCATCTTATCCTGTCAATTTATATTACATGCTTTGTGAAGTTCTTGCATGCACTTATTCTGATCTCTGGCAATGCAACTTTCCTATTATAGTATTATTTTGTTATGAGAAACTATATTTTCTTATCTACTCTTGTTTCATTATAACCTCGTTAACGAAGTTTGAGAGGGGATATATTGGAGTCGCTCTGTCGGTCGGTTGGTTGGTCCGTCCGTCCGTCCGCATAAAGTTTGTGGAGCAAACTACTTCCACATTTTTTAAGCTTACTGCTATTGCAATGAAACATGAAATATGTTATCACCATAAAGTGTAGATGTGCAAGACACAATTTTCATGCCCAGCGATTCACTCATTACAGAGTTATGTCCCCCTGAACTTAGCCGTATAGTGTACTATTGCAGTATTAGTGTCAAAGTGGCGGCGGGGGTATTAGTCTCCTCTGTGACAGCTCTAGTTGTTGTTAAGTTGGGTTCATCTGAATGATAAGTGTCTCTGACATTCTATTTTACTATTTTATCTTGTTCATTCTTGGTAATTTAATATTGATTTGTATTGCATCATTTTAATCAGTAACTAATATAGTTGTAACTACTGTATGAGAAATTCAACAATACATTGTCTGTATTTTTTTTATTTAATGTGCAAAATTATAAGTATAGAGAAGGGATTAGGGAAGTGGTGTGCGAACAAGAGATAGGTGTCTCATAAATCAACTTGGCTGGCACCATAATAAATAAATAAACTTTACCTTTATAGACTTACAATGGTTTCTTCTTTGTTTGACTTTTTAAATTTTATTGATTTTATTATACATGTATTTTAGAATTTATTACAAAAAGACTTGTTTTTTAATGGTGAAAATTCAATATATTCTGTAGACACTCTCATATATTTGATATTGGTAAAATAGATGTAATGAATTACTTTATTATTCTGTTTTCAGTGTGAAATCCAGTCTATGAAGCATTCTCAACATGATTATGAAGATTGTTGATGAATTCATGTAAGAAACTTTAAATGTCAAGAATTTGAGTTTGTTAATATTGATCAACTATTACAGTGTCTTAACTTTATACTGTGTCAGACAACCTTCAGTCATATATGAATGGATAATTTCAGACTAACAATTGGGAAAATTGCTTCTGATAATTCGGGACTATTATTTCATGGATGTTTTATGTAGTGTAATTGACTAATTGTATTGTGGTTATATGATTTAATCATTGAGAAATACAGAAACTTTCTAGATACAAATCTCTTCCTGGTTGTTGTGAACAGATAGACATTCCTGAAAGTGGATAATGGGATCTGCTTAACTTCTTATTATATATTCACTATATGTACATATTTTTTTGATTGGATATTTATCATTTTGAATTATATGTAACAAGAAACAGTGACTTGTAAATATGATATATGTTGTATAGTCCTACTTATTCAGTACAGAAAAGGCTTACATTGACATTAGATTCTGACAATTTTGGTGCCATCCATTTGAGAATGATATCTGGTAGCACCTGTATTAATGTACTGTGTGGCCAGAAACAGTTATGTTAACTTGAATTAAGTCACACTACTAAAAAACATGTGAGGTTATTATGTGTTTATTGTGCAGTTGTTGCATACTATATCTTTATTGTATTAATAAATTTGTTCTTCCAATATTTGTACATACAGTCAAACCTGTGAACAAAAATCATTGGGAAATACTAAATATGGCCTTTATTGACAGGTGACCTTTGTTAGGAGGTCATATTGTTCTCAATAATCAATGACGGTTTTTAATAAAAAA
This sequence comes from Lutraria lutraria, assembly GCA_964023205.1. Lineage (NCBI taxonomy): Eukaryota > Metazoa > Mollusca > Bivalvia > Venerida > Mactridae > Lutraria > Lutraria lutraria. Next base: position 25,712,493 of record OZ026846.1, on the reverse strand, counting down.
TTACCTTTAATCATTTGGTGGACTATATTCGGAGGTGGTCGCTAGCACAGGTTTGATTGTACATGTATTATCTCTGCAGGTATCACATTGGTTAAAATATTCATGTTTAGTGGGCTTTGTGTTATACATATATATTACAGTGTATTTGAAACATGTAACATGCTTCTATGAGTTCTTGCATACTCATTCCTGTTTTTCTAAATAATCAATCATTGCTTATTCATTTAAAAGGAGGTATCATTGTTTTATCATGTAGTGAATGTTTTTGTTTTATTTTATTGATAAGATAGATGGTAAGAATTACATGTACATTCAACTTGGTAGTAGTAATGTATGTAACAAAAGTAATATATATTAAGTAGTGAAATTAAAAGTAAGCTTTAGACTAATGTGTAAGTTCTTTGCTTTAAGTTTAATTATTATATAAGTGATAAGGTCTATTGGATCACTTGTACAATATTAATCTTTGTTGTTGTTTTTGTATTGCATTTATGTGTAAAAAATGGTTGAGATTGATGTGTGTGAGTGTGTGTGTGTGTAAATCATGCTGTGATATTCGAAAATGCTATTATGCATACAAAAATGGGAAATGTGAAATATGAATAAAAATCTCTTAAATAGAATGTCTTTGTTTTTTATATCCATGTTTGTTTTTTATATCCATGTTTGTTTTATTCTATTAAACTTGCTATTCTCTGTCAAAAGTGAGTGAAGAAATAAGTATATGCTCATCATACACAGTTGGCTGTTATTCAGGAGTTTACAATATAAGGTGACTGTTATCTATAAGGTGACTGTTATCTATAAGGTGACTGTTATCTATAAGGTGACTGTTATCTATAAGGTGACTGTTGTCTATAAGATGACTGTTGTCTATAAGGTGACTGTTGTCTATAAGGTGACTGTTGTCTATAAGATGACTGTTGTCTATAAGGTGACTGTTGTCTATAAGGTGACTGTTGTCTATAAGATGACTGTTGTCTATAAGGTGACTGTTGTCTATAAGATGACTGTTGTCTATAAGATGACTGTTGTCTATAAGATGACTGTTGTCTATAAGATGACTGTTGTCTATAAGGTGACTGTTGTCTATAAGATGACTGTTGTCTATAAGATGACTGTTGTCTATAAGATGACTGTTGTCTATAAGATGACTGTTGTCTATAAGGTGACTGTTGTCTATAAGGTGACTGTTGTCTATAAGGTGACTGTTGTCTATAAGATGACTGTTGTCTATAAGGTGACTGTTGTCTATAAGGTGACTGTTGTCTATAAGGTGACTGTTGTCTATAAGGTGACTGTTGTCTATAAGGTGACTGTTGTCTATAAGATGACTGTTGTCTATAAGGTGACTGTTGTCTATAAGGTGACTGTTGTCTATAAGGTGACTGTTGTCTATAAGGTGACTGTTATCTATAAGGTGACTGTTGTCTATAAGGTGACTGTTGTCTATAAGGTGACTGTTGTCTATAAGATGACTGTTGTCTATAAGATGACTGTTGTCTATAAGGTGACTGTTGTCTATAAGGTGACTGTTGTCTATAAGATGACTGTTATCTATAAGGTGACTGTTGTCTATAAGATGACTGTTGTCTATAAGATGACTGTTGTCTATAAGGTGACTGTTGTCTATAAGGTGACTGTTGTCTATAAGATGACTGTTGTCTATAAGGTGACTGTTGTCTATAAGGTGACTGTTGTCTATAAGATGACTGTTGTCTATAAGGTGACTGTTGTCTATAAGGTGACTGTTGTCTATAAGATGACTGTTGTCTATAAGGTGACTGTTGTCTATAAGGTGACTGTTGTCTATAAGGTGACTGTTGTCTATAAGGTGACTGTTGTCTATAAGATGACTGTTGTCTATAAGGTGACTGTTGTCTATAAGGTGACTGTTGTCTATAAGGTGACTGTTGTCTATAAGGTGACTGTTGTCTATAAGATGACTGTTGTCTATAAGGTGACTGTTGTCTATAAGGTGACTGTTGTCTATAAGGTGACTGTTGTCTATAAGGTGACTGTTGTCTATAAGGTGACTGTTATCTATAAGGTGACTGTTGTCTATAAGGTGACTGTTGTCTATAAGGTGACTGTTGTCTATAAGGTGACTGTTGTCTATAAGATGACTGTTGTCTATAAGATGACTGTTGTCTATAAGGTGACTGTTGTCTATAAGGTGACTGTTGTCTATAAGATGACTGTTATCTATAAGGTGACTGTTGTCTATAAGATGACTGTTGTCTATAAGATGACTGTTGTCTATAAGATGACTGTTATCTATAAGGTGACTGTTGTCTATAAGATGACTGTTGTCTATAAGATGACTGTTGTCTATAAGATGACTGTTGTCTATAAGGTGACTGTTGTCTATAAGATGACTGTTGTCTATAAGATGACTGTTATCTATAAGGTGACTGTTGTCTATAAGATGACTGTTGTCTATAAGATGACTGTTGTCTATAAGGTGACTGTTGTCTATAAGGTGACTGTTGTCTATAAGATGACTGTTGTCTATAAGGTGACTGTTGTCTATAAGGTGACTGTTGTCTATAAGATGACTGTTGTCTATAAGGTGACTGTTGTCTATAAGGTGACTGTTGTCTATAAGGTGACTGTTGTCTATAAGGTGACTGTTGTCTATAAGATGACTGTTGTCTATAAGGTGACTGTTGTCTATAAGGTGACTGTTGTCTATAAGGTGACGGTTGTCTATAAGGTGACTGTTGTCTATAAGGTGACTGTTATCTATAAGGTGACTGTTGTCTATAAGGTGACTGTTGTCTATAAGGTGACTGTTGTCTATAAGATGACTGTTGTCTATAAGATGACTGTTGTCTATAAGGTGACTGTTGTCTATAAGGTGACTGTTGTCTATAAGATGACTGTTATCTATAAGGTGACTGTTGTCTATAAGATGACTGTTGTCTATAAGATGACTGTTGTCTATAAGGTGACTGTTGTCTATAAGGTGACTGTTGTCTATAAGATGACTGTTGTCTATAAGGTGACTGTTGTCTATAAGGTGACTGTTGTCTATAAGATGACTGTTGTCTATAAGGTGACTGTTGTCTATAAGGTGACTGTTGTCTATAAGATGACTGTTGTCTATAAGGTGACTGTTGTCTATAAGATGACTGTTGTCTATAAGATGACTGTTGTCTATAAGATGACTGTTGTCTATAAGGTGACTGTTGTCTATAAGATGACTGTTGTCTATAAGATGACTGTTGTCTATAAGATGACTGTTGTCTATAAGATGACTGTTGTCTATAAGATGACTGTTATCTATAAGGTGACTGTTGTCTATAAGATGACTGTTGTCTATAAGATGACTGTTGTCTATAAGATGACTGTTGTCTATAAGATGACTGTTGTCTATAAGGTGACTGTTGTCTATAAGATGACTGTTGTCTATAAGATGACTGTTATCTATAAGGTGACTGTTGTCTATAAGATGACTGTTGTCTATAAGATGACTGTTGTCTATAAGGTGACTGTTGTCTATAAGGTGACTGTTGTCTATAAGATGACTGTTGTCTATAAGGTGACTGTTGTCTATAAGGTGACTGTTGTCTATAAGATGACTGTTGTCTATAAGGTGACTGTTGTCTATAAGGTGACTGTTGTCTATAAGATGACTGTTGTCTATAAGGTGACTGTTGTCTATAAGATGACTGTTGTCTATAAGATGACTGTTGTCTATAAGATGACTGTTGTCTATAAGATGACTGTTGTCTATAAGGTGACTGTTGTCTATAAGATGACTGTTGTCTATAAGATGACTGTTGTCTATAAGATGACTGTTGTCTATAAGATGACTGTTGTCTATAAGATGACTGTTGTCTATAAGGTGACTGTTGTCTATAAGGTGACTGTTGTCTATAAGGTGACTGTTATCTATAAGGTGACTGTTGTCTATAAGGTGACTGTTGTCTATAAGGTGACTGTTGTCTATAAGGTGACTGTTGTCTATAAGATGACTGTTGTCTATAAGATGACTGTTGTCTATAAGGTGACTGTTGTCTATAAGGTGACTGTTGTCTATAAGATGACTGTTATCTATAAGGTGACTGTTGTCTATAAGATGACTGTTGTCTATAAGATGACTGTTGTCTATAAGATGACTGTTATCTATAAGGTGACTGTTGTCTATAAGATGACTGTTGTCTATAAGATGACTGTTGTCTATAAGATGACTGTTGTCTATAAGGTGACTGTTGTCTATAAGATGACTGTTGTCTATAAGATGACTGTTATCTATAAGGTGACTGTTGTCTATAAGATGACTGTTGTCTATAAGATGACTGTTGTCTATAAGGTGACTGTTGTCTATAAGGTGACTGTTGTCTATAAGATGACTGTTGTCTATAAGGTGACTGTTGTCTATAAGGTGACTGTTGTCTATAAGATGACTGTTGTCTATAAGGTGACTGTTGTCTATAAGGTGACTGTTGTCTATAAGGTGACTGTTGTCTATAAGGTGACTGTTGTCTATAAGATGACTGTTGTCTATAAGGTGACTGTTGTCTATAAGGTGACTGTTGTCTATAAGGTGACGGTTGTCTATAAGGTGACTGTTGTCTATAAGGTGACTGTTATCTATAAGGTGACTGTTGTCTATAAGGTGACTGTTGTCTATAAGGTGACTGTTGTCTATAAGGTGACTGTTGTCTATAAGATGACTGTTGTCTATAAGATGACTGTTGTCTATAAGGTGACTGTTGTCTATAAGGTGACTGTTGTCTATAAGATGACTGTTATCTATAAGGTGACTGTTGTCTATAAGATGACTGTTGTCTATAAGATGACTGTTGTCTATAAGGTGACTGTTGTCTATAAGATGACTGTTGTCTATAAGATGACTGTTGTCTATAAGGTGACTGTTGTCTATAAGATGACTGTTGTCTATAAGATGACTGTTGTCTATAAGATGACTGTTGTCTATAAGATGACTGTTGTCTATAAGATGACTGTTATCTATAAGGTGACTGTTGTCTATAAGATGACTGTTGTCTATAAGATGACTGTTGTCTATAAGATGACTGTTGTCTATAAGATGACTGTTGTCTATAAGGTGACTGTTGTCTATAAGATGACTGTTGTCTATAAGATGACTGTTGTCTATAAGGTGACTGTTGTCTATAAGATGACTGTTGTCTATAAGATGACTGTTGTCTATAAGGTGACTGTTGTCTATAAGATGACTGTTGTCTATAAGATGACTGTTGTCTATAAGATGACTGTTGTCTATAAGGTGACTGTTGTCTATAAGATGACTGTTGTCTATAAGATGACTGTTGTCTATAAGATGACTGTTGTCTATAAGATGACTGTTGTCTATAAGATGACTGTTGTCTATAAGATGACTGTTGTCTATAAGATGACTGTTGTCTATAAGGTGACTCTTGTCTATAAGGTGACTGTTGTCTATAAGGTGACTGTTGTCTATAAGATGACTGTTGTCTATAAGGTGACTGTTGTCTATAAGATGACTGTTGTCTATAAGGTGACTGTTGTCTATAAGGTGACTGTTGTCTATAAGGTGACTGTTGTCTATAAGATGACTGTTGTCTATAAGATGACTGTTGTCTATAAGATGACTGTTGTCTATAAGGTGACTGTTGTCTATAAGATGACTGTTGTCTATAAGATGACTGTTGTCTATAAGATGACTGTTGTCTATAAGGTGACTGTTGTCTATAAGATGACTGTTGTCTATAAGATGACTGTTGTCTATAAGATGACTGTTGTCTATAAGATGACTGTTGTCTATAAGATGACTGTTGTCTATAAGGTGACTGTTGTCTATAAGGTGACTGTTCTCATAAGGTGACAGTTATCTATAAGGTGACTGTTGTCTATAAGGTGACTGTTGTCTATAAGGTGACTGTTGTCTATAAGGTGACTGTTGTCTATAAGATGACTGTTGTCTATAAGATGACTGTTGTCTATAAGGTGACTGTTGTCTATAAGGTGACTGTTGTCTATAAGATGACTGTTATCTATAAGGTGACTGTTGTCTATAAGATGACTGTTGTCTATAAGATGACTGTTGTCTATAAGGTGACTGTTGTCTATAAGATGACTGTTGTCTATAAGATGACTGTTGTCTATAAGATGACTGTTGTCTATAAGGTGACTGTTGTCTATAAGATGACTGTTGTCTATAAGATGACTGTTGTCTATAAGATGACGGTTGTCTATAAGATGACCGTTGTCTATAAGATGACTGTTGTCTATAAGGTGACTGTTGTCTATAAGGTGACTGTTGTCTATAAGGTGACTGTTGTCTATAAGATGACTGTTGTCTATAAGGTGACTGTTGTCTATAAGATGACTGTTGTCTATAAGGTGACTGTTGTCTATAAGGTGACTGTTGTCTATAAGGTGACTGTTGTTTATAAGATGACTGTTGTCTATAAGGTGACTGTTGTTTATAAGGTGACTGTTGTCTATAAGGTGACTGTTGTTTATAAGGTGACTGTTATCTATAAGGTGACTGTTATATATAAGGTGACTGTTGTCTATAAGGTGACTGCACCTTATTGACTGTTATCTATAAGGTGACTGTTATCTATAAGGTGACTGTTATCTATAAGGTGACTGTTATCTTTAAGGTGACTGTTATTTTTTAAGCTGACTGTTATCTATAAGGTGACTGTTGTTTATAAGGTGACTAGCTGTTATCTATAAGGTGACTGTTGTTGATAAGGTGACCTTTGTTTATAAGTTGAACTTTGTTTATAAGGTGACTGTTATTTATAAGGTGACTGTTGTTTATAAGGTGACTGTTATCTATAAGGTGACTGTTGTTGATAAGGTGACCTTTGTTTATAAGTTGAACTTTGTTCATCAGGTGACTGTTGTTTATAAGGTGACTGTTATTTATAAGGTGACTGTTATCTATAAGGTGACTGTTATCTATAAGGTGACTGTTATCTATAAGGTGACTGATATCTATAAGGTGACTGTTATCTGTAAGGTGACTGTTGTTTATAAGGTGACTGTTATCTATAAGGTGACTGTTGTTTATAAGGTGACTGTTATCTATAAGGTGACTGTTATCTATAAGGTGACTGTTATCTTTAAGGTGACTGTTATTTTTTAAGGTGACTGTTATCTATAAGGTGACTGTTGTTTATAAGGTGACTAGCTGTTATCTATAAGGTGACTGTTGTTGATAAGGTGACCTTTGTTTATAAGTTGAACTTTTTTTATAAGGTGACTGTTATCTATAAGGTGACTGTTGTTTATAAGGTGACTGTTATCTATAAGGTGACTGTTGTTGATAAGGTGACCTTTGTTTATAAGTTGAACTTTGTTTATAAGGTGACTGTTGTTTATAAGGTGACTGTTATTTATAAGGTGACTGTTATCTATAAGGTGACTGTTGTTTATAAGGTGACTGTTATCTATAAGGTGACTGTTATCTATAAGGTGACTGTTATCTTTAAGGTGACTGTTATTTTTTAAGGTGACTGTTATCTATAAGGTGACCTTTGTTTATAAGTTGAACTTTGTTTATAAGGTGACTGTTATCTATAAGGTGACTGTTGTTTATAAGGTGACTGTTATCTATAAGGTGACTGTTGTTGATTAGGTGACCTTTGTTTATAAGTTGAACTTTGTTTATAAGGTGACTGTTGTTTATAAGGTGACTGTTATTTATAAGGTGACTGTTATCTATAAGGTGACTGTTACCTATAAGGTGACTGCATGTTGTTTATAAGGTGACTGTTATCTGTAAGGTGACTGTTGTTGATAAAGTGACCTTTGTTTATAAGTTGACCTTTGTTTCTAAGGTGACTGTTGTTTATAAGGTGACTGTTATTTATAATGTGACTGTTGTTGATAAGGTGACCTTTGTTTATAAGTTGACCTTTGTTTATAAGGTGACTGTTGTTTATAAGGTGACTGTTATTTATAATGTGACTGTTGTTGATAAGGTGACCTTTGTTTATAAGTTGACCTTTGTTTATAAGGTGACTGTTGTTTATAAGGTGACTGTTATTTATAATGTGACTGTTGTTGATAAGGTGACCTTTGTTTATAAGTTGACCTTTGTTTATAAGGTGACTGTTGTTTATAAGGTGACTGTTGTTGATAAGTTTACTAGCTGTTGTTTATAAGGTGACCTATGTTTATAAGGTGACTGTTGTTGATCAGGTGACTGTTGTTGATAAGGTGACTAGCTGTTGTTTATAAGTTGACCTTTGTTTATGAGGTGACTGTTGTCTATAAGGTGACTGTTGTTGATAAGGTGACTAGCTGTTGTTTATAAGGTGACTGTTGTTTATAAGGTGACTGTTGTTGATTAGGTGACTGTTGTTGATAAGGTGACTGTTGTTGATAAGGTGACCTTTGTTTATAAAGTGACTGTTGTTGATAAGGTGACTGTTGTTGATAAGGTGACTGTTGTTGATGAGGTGACCTTTGTTTATAAAGTGACTGTTGTTGATAAGGTGACTGTTGTTGATTAGGTGACTGTTGTTGATAAGGTGACTGTTGTTGATAAGGTGACCTTTGTTTATAAGGTGACTGTTATCTATAAGGTGACTGTTGTTTATAAGATACCTGTTGGCTATAAGGTGACTAAAATCTTGTTGTTTATAAGGTGACCTTTGTTTATAAAGTTGACTTTGTTTGTAAGATGCCTGTTGTTTTCAGTGTGACTGTTGTTTGTAAGGTGACTAGCTTTAATTGTTTATAATCACCTTTATAATGTTTTATGGTAAAAAAAGATATAATATATTGCTGAAATCACTTGGGTTATACTTGTGCTTGAATGAAGTATATTTTGAGTATACACTGTAAAGATACTGTACCTACCTTACTGCATGATAACTGTATGTGTTGTTGTTTGAACAGCACAAATAATGTATGTCTGAAGTTAACCCTCAGTGATAAAGTTAACTCCAGACTTAACAACAGTTGATCGAATTTTTTATCTGCAACTGCTGGTTCCCATATATGTCATCACAGGGATGCTATATTACAATATAGCATCCCTGGTCATCACAACGAATAAAAAATGTACCACATATTTTAGTGTAACCTCAGTAATGAACATAATAATTTCTAGGTATTTCAACTACAGTGGCACCATGTATTTATTAGATTTAACAGTGTCACTCAAAGCAGGTATTTGTATTAACTAAATAAAACTACCTGCTCAAATAGAATCATTTGAAAGACCCTGCGTCTAATAACAGATCTCTTATAACTCATCAAATGTTGAATTATAGCTTGTACACTGGTACATGTGCTAGTAAATGAACTATTTTCAATGCATGATGAATAAATAACGCACGACTGACATTGTTTATCATCTTTACAGAAAATGCGCTGAACATGATTTGAGGCAGATAACGTTTCGACGTGTACGTGACATTTGCTTGTTGTTTACTTCGCGCGCTTGAAAATCTTTGGGGTAGAAGCAAAAAAGCGTCTGGTTTACTAAGAAGCGCCATCTATCTTGCTATTTCCGGTTGAACATAAATTGGAAATTCCCATGAAAAATAATGTCTTATTGAACGTAATATGAACGGACGAGATGTCATAGAATCTTTACAGGTAAATGTTTATTTTCTATGCACTAGACTACTCGCTGTAGTTGTAAAGTTAAAGAATCGCATCTCGAGTATTCAAAATATTGTTGCATTTTCCAGTTTCAGTGTTTGTTTATTTTGTGGTTTTATAGGAACATAAGTCATGCTTTCATTTGACATTTTTTGCCTTATTTTTAGAATTATTCATTATTATTCTAACTGAAAATGATCGAAACTCATTTGAATTTATTTGAATCTTACGGCTAAAATTGTGTTTTCAAGTGTTCAGTTATCCTGTGTATCACTGTATGCAGTCACTATGCTTATTACCGCTACATATCGTTGGTTGACATGTATTTGATGCTTACACAGGGCACGAAAAATATTTTGAGTGTCGCTCTTCCTACAGGACGAGTGACGTGAAATCCACTCGTCCTGCCTTTGAAATTGATGTCAGTTGTCCTACCACAAAAACTTAAAGCACTTAAACTAAAAACTTAAATGTATACCGTCGAGTAACCCTAAATAGTGATACCTTCGTTTTCGTTATACCGGAAATATTTACATAAAGCTCGCGCTATATTTTGTTGAATGACGTCATACCCTGGAAGCCAACTGCAGAGAGGACAAGCCGCTGTCAGCAATGAAAACAAGCTTCGAATAGCTCTTGGAAGCATAAGAAAATAGTTTCCTTTCGTATACTATGATAAAACCATGTAAAAAGATAATTCAATTAGTAAACCTACATCTTACATTCATTTTTCAAAATATATCGACCTTTCTCCTAAAAATCTGTTTAGCAGCCGATAGTTAACATCTTTGACAGTTACGTCATGACCTTGGATGACTGGTTCCGAGGCTGATATTTAAATAACTAAAAGGAAGGAAAGGTTACCTCTTTATACGGTTGGAGACACATAAACTTAATGTTTTGTCACTTGTTAAAAAGTCATCTTGTAGTATATTGTCCAAAATACAATTATAAGTTATCAATAAAAAATATTTTCCCCCCATATACATCAAAAGAATGTTCGAGCCACATTAAACCTAAATCTGGCATACAAATTTAGATATATATGGTATACTAGCCTACATCAAGCAAAACGCAGACACATGTTATAGGCAGTATATTCGCCAACAATTCTAACATAGGCTATAACTGTTGATGAATTATGCCAAAAGAAAAGATAAAATAAACTACAAAATGTATATAATTTTAAAAACGGATCCAAAACAAACCTTTAAATACATAAAACTACATATTAAATGGTATCTCTTATTGCAATATCGCCAATTTCGTTTAATTCAACCATTTCACTAAACCTCACGAAAACTGTTCTACCATACTTAATGGAAGTCTGGTTTTGTACATGTATGAAACAAGCTGCGTCCATGAGTTAGCAAGTGAATAATATTTTCAAAAATATTGCGAGATTATACATATTAAGTTGTGTTATTGATACGTTGTTTTAAAATTTGTTGGAAACAATATTGTTCTTGAGTGCCCTCGATGTTTCCTTAACCTCACGGAAACTGGTTACTCGAGGGTATGATATTTATACTAACACTTACTTTACCTCTTTTGATAATATAAACGCCTGAATACAGCCCAAGATACATTTCTTGAGCATTGGATGCCATCATGGCATTACACTTTTCTACAACTCTTCAGGGTTGCCACAGAACAACTTGACAAATTGACAGTAACAGTGTCATAGTAATGCATACTATAAAAGCTTTTGAAATTGTCACAATCTATGTATCAGGTAAGAAGCTAAGTAACTGAATATGTAACTGAAACAGACGACATCAAACTCACATTGATAAACCTCCAGAGAACAGTCTGGATAAATGCCAGACTGGGCCGTGTTACAGGTATCATGGCCAACCTAATCGAGTATTAAATATTAAGTACCTCCATTAATTTCTCAAATGCTAAGTATGTCTATTTCATGTCTAATTTTGTATAAAGTACGCTATATGTATGAACAATAAATTTAATGAAGTATTGTCCAATTTGTAGTCATTCGCCAATCACAGAGAGAACCAGGAGATTGGCATTTACTCCAAACCGGTGTCAAGGCTAATTTTTCCATCTGTCGAAACAAAAATTTTAGCAGACATTTTGTAACATTTTATATATAAAGTTAACTTGTATTAAAAACAAAAATAAAAAAACGAAAATAAAAAAACGAAGAAAAAAAAAGATTTCTTACGCCAGATGCAGTGCTCAAGATTCAATAACTTTGTGCTTTACCAATTGCGCCACAGAGGACTGATTATGATCAGTATTCGTATTACCTAAACATGTATAAATGAGATCGTCCATGTATGCAATAATATTGCTGACCTACAAATTGAACTAGCGCCATTTTATTACTTTAACAACAATATCGTTAAAAATGAAAATAAGAAAAACAGAGAAAGTATTTTATTGTAAATTTGGCACGTCTGCTATCAAAATCAGATGACCATCATACAACAGTCGTATTTCCTGTCCAGTACAGGGTGTTTGAAAAGTGTTCATGTCTTATTTATTTTTTGCTAAAATTTCTTAGAATTGATTATTAGTACATCATACATTTTCAAAAAAATCACAAAATGTAAGTATAACAAGACCTTATGATATATTAACTTAAGTAAGTTACGGGATGTACTACACATCTGTGATATTAATTCATTATTGCATCGGAGATCATACGAAAATTACGATAAATTATATGGACATTTTGGCTAGCATACTTACGCATCGTAAACTATTAATTAATTGTAATAGGATTAAGCAGTGTGTGGATGATTATATTCTCCAAACAAGGTTTACTCCTAATTCTGTGTTATACCTGGTAGGCTGGTACTATTGGACCGTCTCTGTCTTGACTACTCTTCAGTTTTGGAGGTACAAAAATGTATCGAAAATAGGTCAATTTTATGTAAGGGCGGTCACTGATCACCATGTTTGTTTATAGGTCTGTTTGGAAATGCTTATGGTATCGAAAACTCGTCAAACAATGATACAGGTCATATGAATGACCGCAAGTCTAACTCTTTACTTAGCTTAAAATTCATGACAGTACTAGTATGCAATCATAAACCCATTTAAATCACATAAGCAATTCTTTGTGTCAAAAGACGTAATTTTATTAAAAATACTCTAAAAAAACAATAAAAACATATGTCGGTCATATTGATTTTTACCTTATATACAAAAGACTGCAAATCGGCCAATCAAATGCGAGATAAGAAATCATGCGGGAAATTCCTGCAACAGTACTAAACTCAATCAATGTGCGGACCATCTATCATTTGCAGAAACAGTCTTCGATATAACTCACTTGCCCGAAGCCCGGGACAAGTTAAATTGCCAGCAGGCAAGTTAAAATTGTAACCAGTCTGCCCGAGTGATAATTAATTTGACAAGATACAAAATTTTATTTACAATATGTTCAGCCTACTAGGTTGAAATATTATATTTGTTTCTTCTGAAATTCATTGTATCTTGAATAATGACGTACAAGCAGCATCTAGGTAGTATTTTTTACAAGTACATATGATGGTGATACTAAATATAGCTTTTTATTACGTTACGGATAGTGTGTACCTGCATTATAGACACTCGTTACATACGACAACGGGAACCAATTGCACTTGATCCCTGGATTCGTACTTTGGCCTATGTTCGCCGCATACAATGACGGAAACCAATCTTTATCCAGGAATCCTAGAAAGATCTTTCCATCTGAAAACATGTCACATAATTAGAAAACATACACACAAAAATTGAAACTTTCTGACGCAATATGCTAAGTGAGTGACACGTTTTTCAACTATTCCAACACAGAATAATCCATATTGTACTAATTTTAGACCGCGCAAGACTGCACTGAATAAATCACAGCTTGCTAATTGGCTACAAGTTACCGTCATTCATTGTATTTTAACAAATCAGATGGAGAGATTTCTTTGCATCATTTTGCTGTCAACACAGTCACATCAGCATTCAAAATGAGTGTATGTCCTGCAACATTTTGTTGTTTTCAATGTAAATCGCACATGTGCAACATAGCTGCATGTTTATCTACTGAAGTAAGTATGTTTGCGTTCAGATACGTAGTTTGAATATGAAAATCGACCAGATCTTTACTGTTTGATAACTTGACATGGGTCTAAATTTATGTTGATTTGGTGAATTTTGGACCGTGTTTTGTGGATTTTTGACAAATAAAAAGAAAAGTTGTGACTGTTAAATGATCAAGACTACGAAATTATTGTTAATATCTACATGCTGGCCCCTACCTGCATTTTAGGGGAAGGTTGGGGTATTTTGCATCATTTGAGGAAAAAGGGGAATTTTATGGGATTTTTTATTACTACTGTCTGAATTATAACCATGCAGCTATATCTTAATATAATACATAATAATATGCAATTAATCAAAGGTTTATAACTTAGTACCAACTATTAATTTAATAAAAAAAAAATCCAATTGGCAAATAAGAGATTCCTCTGGAGGGGAATTTTTATCTAAAATAGGCGGAAAGGTATATTATTTGAGGAGGGGAATAGGGCCAAATGAGGACCCTGAAATAAGACAGATATGCCTCTGTAGAGACTGTAGGAGATTTAAAACATTGTAGAACCAGTATTATATATATAGTGAATTTCCCCTTTAGCACCCAGCATCTTCCTTAGTTCCTACAAAGCTCTGAAAATTTTTAATTCTTTTTGTTGATGTTTTTCGGGCAAATTAAAATGGATTCAGGCAAGTTGAAAGTGCATGTTGTCTGCCCGAAGGGGTAAGTTGTTAAATAAAATTAATGTGAAGAAATATCAAAAAAAGTATTTTAAGAGACAAAATGCATTAAAATGCGATACAATTATATTGAAAGGTAATTTACTTTACTTCTAAATCTAATCTATTTGTAGGACCTCATTACAATGGAATTCCGTGAGGAAAGAAATATTGCTGTAAATGGATGGCATCGCCGTCGTTTCCGTCAGATACGAGATGTTATGGGACCAGGTCCTAGAGACCTTCCACGCCAAGTTAGATTTGAACGTATCACTGTTGATGACGACCATTTAAGGTAAGATGACCCAAGACTGGGTTGCTCCTTCATAACTGATTTACTTTAGTCTTACTTGTAGAAGATAAGGAAATAAGAGTTGGGTACCAGACTCTAAAATCACTATTAATAATCGGAAAACCAATATGGATCATCTTTCGATAGTACAATCAGTTTTTGTAGTTTCTTTTATGACCATTCTTTCGTTTAAGGTTCCAACCCTTTCATACAATAATGACCAGATTTTAAGCATAAATAAGCCTCTTTCTCCAAGATTGAAGTAAGATTTTAAAACCTTTAAAATTCCAAATAAACATGTGAACACTAAATACAAGTTTATTACAAAATTTATACACTTGATAATAAACACATATTTGTTGACAAGGTAACATTTGCTAGTTTTTTTCCCAGAACATATAGTTAGCGACCCCAGGATCCAGCAATGTTGAAAAAACTAGATTGTCGCCGATTGTGGGGTGGTCCGATTAGTTATCAATTTTCAGAGACTATCGGGACAACACTAAATGAAATTAATGTTTGATACTTAATTATTAACATATATAAATATCCATGTTGTCTCAAATAAAATCCTAAGTATTTTATTATTGTTGATTGATTTAGATTGTTACCTTGTTGACCATTTTGTGAATTTGATATTTCCTCCCCATAAGTGTTTTCTTCCCTTGAAATGTTTGTGCACAACCCATTAATAACATGTGATGTGATTTTTTTCAGTTTTGCCATCAATGACCTGAATAAAGTTGGTTTATATGTTGCTGCCAAGTCATTGTCAGTTGAGAATTACTATTTTGAGATTGAAATTGTAGATACAGGTCTAATATCTGCTATAGGTATGAATTTATTGCATTCTTCATTTGTACAAATATCGAGTTTGTTTACACAGTTATGTTTGCATATATGTTTTGTGTTTCTTAATAGATATTACAGGGTTGAATAAACTACATAAATATATATTACAGACATTTATGAAGTAATTTCTGTTTAGAACTCTAATTTACTTCATGGTTTTTAGTACTTAATCACTTAATCAACCAGAACATAATTATGCTTCTTAATGTTATTTTTGAATGCGAACTTTCAATGCTAATTATCAAATAAAATATTCTTGAAACATGATTTTGCTTAGACAGATTCACTTTAAATTGGTTACTAAGACACATTTATGATGGATTGTAATCCAATAATGATTTCAGGTATTGGTTTAGTACCTTATAAATATCCCATGGATTCACAGCCAGGGTGGAGAGCTTTTTCTGTTGGCTATCATGCAGATGATGGACAGTATGTATATTTCAAAGTTATATCTCCTATCATGGCAAAATTTTGCTTAGCTAAGTACCATTGATTTTACCAATCACAAGATGGTCAGAAAGCTGTTTGATTGTGCTATACACTGTCATTTAACTTCACTTTCCATTGTTTATGTTAAAGATTCTGATGCTAAGATGATATTACATCATTGTTTTGAGAATATATTTTCAATGTGTCAAATATTTCACATGTAAAGGGACCTAACAGTCTATGTTTCACACTGTATTTCTTAAAATCTTTCAGGTTATTTAAAGCAAGTGGATTTGGTCGACCGTTTGGACCTAAGTGTAATATAGGAGATAAAATGGGATGTGGTATAAAATTTAAAAGACACGAAGAAGAAAGACCACAACCAGAACAAGCAGTCCAAGTTTTCTTTACAAGAAATGGACAAGAGGTAATAAAAATTAGGAAATGTGGATATTAAAACTTATGTCCTCGTATGGTGTATGTGTAGTTGCTTCTCATTGAGAAATGTTTCAGTGCAATCTATAGTTTTATGTTTCTGTTGTTACAGCACATGTCGTTTTCTGTTTCATTAAATGTTTGTGATTTAATTTGAGTAATTATAATAAATATTATGTTTATTGGTCATTAAATGATTGACTTCTTAATTTGTTGAAAGTTTTTTTCTAATAAGCACTTTAAATTGTATGGTCTTGAGTTATTTTTTGTAAACATTTGTGTTGACTTCATTAGCCATCAGTTGGTTATAAATAAGTTTTCATATATTGTAGGTTGGTACAGTTACTGTGCCTAATCCTCCTGGAGGTTTATATCCTGCTGTAGGTATGCACTCAGATGGTGAAGAAGTGAGATTAAATCTTGAAGCTGAATGGCAATATGAAGAACTTGTACATATGGCTGTAGATAGTGGCGAGGAAGAATGGTCCAGATTACATGATGTCAAGTTAAATGGAATGGTAAGTAAGAGGGAATTCAATGACTGTCAAAATGCAGGAGTTTCAATAAAGCCAAATTTAAAATCCTGAAAATCATATTCGGCCGACCATTTTTGCCAAACAGGAGGCCTTCAACCACATATGTTTTAAAATTTAGAATAACTGATCTTAATCCTGGATTTGTAGCCTTGATATTTCAATTAGTCCAAGCCATTTTATTGATTGATTCTCATTTGTATGTTATATACTTGATGTCTATAACCATTTACTTCTGTGGGGTTAAAACAAATTATTGATATAATTTTCATGTTCTATTACAGACATTAGAATATTCTGGTCGTGGTAAAAGTATACATGATGTCGGGCTGGCCCAGGCAAAACATCCTTTAGACACAATGAATCATTATTTTGAAATTGAGATTATAGATCCTGGTGAAAGTTGTTACATTGCCATCGGAGTGGCTAGAAGAGTAAGTATTCTACACATATATTTAATGTTATTAAACTGTATATCAAACAAGACTGAGGTTACTTATTCAGTTTTTTGATTGGTCTCAAGATGCATGTGTTGATATATTTTACTAATAATCTGTAACTATTGTTACCTAGGGAATTACTAAACTGTACATAATGTATATTTGGTTTTCTGTGATAAATCATGATTTAAGTACATTTTTTCTTGGGTTGTCAATGTATCATCCCATTATTGTACACTTCAGCTGTTCTTTATGTTTTATACTTAAATGATGACTTCAGTACATCAACTAGTCCTGAATTAGCTCTTTTATTTTTTCCTGTAGTTCATTTTTATAGATAATCAAACCTCTGAGCAAAGGCCATCCTATGGAAAGACAAAAAGTGGCCTTTCTAGACAGGTGGCCTTTATTCAGAAGTCATTTTCCTTTAAATAATCTATCAGTTTAAAAAGAATGGCCTTTATTCACATGGTGGCCTTTATTCGAAGGTGGCTGCTAACAATGTTTGACTGTATATGATTGTATGCGGTATGATGTATTGATTGTTGTAAAAACATGCCAAAGACAGACTATTGTTTGTAAAAATTGGTTAAATCTTTGATGTTCTGCGTATTTTGTTTATTATTGCATGATTCATTTCTCTGCAGAATTATCCAAAAGATAGACATCCTGGTTGGAACAAAGGCTCAATAGCTTATCATGCAGGTTTGTTTTATCTGACTCATTCATAACAATTAGATTCTTTGTCCTTGCTTGTACTTAGGTTTTATCTTCCGGCTTGCTGGACATTTTAACCATGTTTTAGTAAATGTATGTGATAAGTAAAGTTATAATTAATTAATATGATAATCTGTATGAAATAATGTGCTCTGTATAATTCAAGAATCACATTGATGCTTATCTGATTTGACTTAACAAAAAATATTTTTTTCAGATGATGGTAAAATATTTGTTGGCTCCGGTATAGGTGCTCCTTTTGGTCCAAGATGTCATAAAGGTAAACCTACTCTGTCATCATTTAATGTAGTCTGTTAGTTCAGCATTCCTAAAAGAAAGTTGCTCTTAACATTATTTACATGTTCAACTAATATTGACACAAGAATGCAGTGACTCTGTAAAACCAATAGATTTAGAAGTGGCATTCTCCTCCTCTGCAAATAAATGATAAATCTGTGACTGTATTCATTGTTGTTATATTATACAGTGAAACCTGTGTTAGTGACCACCTTCATAGAAAGGCCATCCTGTAAATTGGTGCCATTCTTTTAAAAACAGTCATTGATTATTTAGAACACGACAACGTCCGAATTAAGGTCACCTGTCAATAAAAGTCATATATGTTTTTCCAAAGGGTGACCTTTGTTCACAGGTTTGACTGTACTTGGAAATTTATTATTGAATCAACATAACTATGTGATATTAAGTATGAAATGCTTCCAGGTGGTTCATTTAACATGGTATTCACATATTCTGATCCGTGTTGGCAACCCATTGTGTGTGCCGGCAAGTATCATCTGTGTGGCATATAGCTGTACACGCCACAGAAAAGTAGCGGCGTTTGTGCGTAATAATAATGTGTATGATTGCCAACACGGCAGATACGGTGAGGCATACTTCATATATTCCTTGTTTTTCTCATGTTACAGGAGATGTTATGGGATGTGGTATAATGTTTCCACCAGACTATGACAGTGAAGTAGATAGTGATTTATCCCCTGACGAGAATGAAAGCCCTGATTTCCACGATGAACCTTATCATTCATCAGACTCAGAAGAAGAGGATTTGTGGGGGCCGGGAAATAAAGAATTTGATTCTGGGACAGAAGTGCAAGTAAGTTGAAATTGATGAATTTATACTATTTATGAACTGATCAAGATTAATTTTTTTACGATTAATTTTGTTCAATCTATTACCAATGCATTTTATTTACATGATGAACTTAAATAGACATAGTAACAAAGTCTTTCATCCAGAAGTGTATAATGAGGCATGAAATACATAATTTATTGTCAGTCTTTGCATATTTTGAAAATAGAAGTTTAGCATTTGTTTTATCATGCAGTAAAGACAAACATAATTTTATGTAAGTTGATACTTCAATGATTATTTAATGTAGATATTTCTCGCCTATGATGTGCAGAGCACAATATCTATGTATTGGTACTATACTGTTTCTCTAGGGTCAATGTAATCTTCCTTTATAGCTTGTCTTCAATTCCAGTTGAGTTAATTCTTTGTAATTTTTTATTTCAGATATTTTTTACTCGAAATGGAAAAATTATAGGTTATAAACAGATAAGTATCCCTAAAGGTGGTTTTTATCCTACTGTGGGCATGTTGAGTAGTTGTGAAAAAGTGCGTGTTGACCTTCGACCCCTGACTGGATAGCTTCAGGACTTGAAATGTCCCCCTTTGAAGAAATATGCTAGTTAATTTCTCCCTTTGTTCGACAGTTTGTAAGAGCATAGACATCAGAACAAACTTGCTTTTGAGTAAAATTTAAGTTTTTAGACTAATTTATTTACCTGGAGGATTTAATATAGATGATAGAGACAAGCATTCACTAGTCATCTTATATAGTGTTTGTACCAGCAAACAATATTGATTATTGACCTTTGTGCGTATTTCCAATTTATTTCTGGAATTATTAGCCTTTACTTTTTTGTCCTTAGATATTTTTGGTACTTTAGTAATTTTTAGTCAATATCCAACTTCATACAACGAAAATTTGCTTTTCATTGATTCAATATTTTTCAAAACGACACATTGGATATGTGTTAAAATTTCATTTTTTTGCTGGAATTTTATTTTTCTTTAAAAATGCTACCTCTGATAATTTCTATTAGTTAGTGTTCTGTCATGAAGTCCTATCGGATTATTATTAATAATTTAAGAAGATATTCGTCACCTAATATGAGTAGGATGCAATTTCTTACGGAGCAATAATGCTGGTTAAAGACAAGATTTTACTTCAGTGACGGTGATAGATTGTTATTAATGTGTGCCTTGGGAGAAATGGATTGTCATGTTTCTTTAGAACTAAGTTCCATGTAGCACACTCTGTGATCGTTATTATTGTATTATTGTATATTTTATTATTGACATGTTGATTAAAAATCTTGTTGTTCAAGTTAGTTGTCTATGAAGACATGTTGTTTCATTGTGTCAGTTTCACACTGGAAACTGTATCTAACCCATTCTCTAACTGAACTTGGAAAGTGTCGCAATATATCGGCATGATGAACATTTTCTGGAATAATCATATGTTAACATTTCCGTACTGGTTTTAATTGTATTTTATTGATTCCGCTGTACCAAGGTTAAGATTTTCGGTTTTAGGAAATTTTCACCTTTCACCCAAGTACCGGTATCTGCGTGTGGGTTTTCTTCCTTAAAGTCATACATGCAAGACAAAAACATTATTGTTTCGTAGTCTGATTAAACTAGCTCTGATCACTTATAGAGACTTACAGAAGACTTTAAAAGTTACTTACACAGTTTTGGTATTATGTAATGTACTGTCTACTGCAATTAATTTCTGGATGAACAGAAATTTTGTTGTTAAGTGTTTTGTTGATGAAATAAATGTTTATTCTTTGAAATGTTAAACATATTTTTATTGAATACTGAACACGTCTTTTGAAAACATATTGAGATTTCTGCTTTATTGCTTCTTGTTGGATAGATGTTTGTTGCCTTAAACTTTATTGATCAAGTTTAAAACTGTGGAAATCAAAGTGTAGGTGATTTGAATTGTTCACGGTTTTATCCATATTCTAAATCTTTGTATTTTTTTTCTCACATACAATGCATAGTGCGATTTTATTAAACTGTCAAAGCAGAAAGATTACATGGTCACTGAATGCATTTATTTTTAACTTTGTACCATAGTCGATAGTTTCTGTTTATATTACAGCAAGAGAATACTGGTATTCCATTATATTATAAGAAATAATACACTTACATTCAACATCTGGTTTATCCTATAACTTACGAAAATTATAAAATCTCACCAATGCTAAGATAAATGCATATATAGACTGTAAAATTATGCAACTTTGACAGTTTGATGAAATCACACAATAGCAAATATTATTACAGTAACTATCAATCATTGACATGGTTTTCTACTATGTGATTATTGTTTATCAGGTAGATATCAAACTTGAAAAATACAACTTTCCAATTTATCAAAACTTTCATTGTACAGTCCCATTTTGTCAAAACATTGTACAAATAATTTCATTCAGTATTGTCTTACCTCTATGTTTGTATTATGTGTGTGTGATGTTATCTTACTATGTCAACGAATTTGACTCAAAATGTAGAATCTATTTTTAGCTTTTTGGCAGACACTTTTAAGGAAAAAGTTCTTTGTTTTTGACACATTAGTAATCTGTATTTTTATAAACAAAATCTGGAAAAAAAATACAACAGTAGTTTTAAAAGTCTTAAGTACAGGGGATTAAGGGACATCCTAAGTTAGAAAAAAATAATGTAATGTAATCTCTCTTGTTATTTTAACAGCATTCAAGCGTTTGATGGGACAAGGATCATTGATTGTCTTTCAGTAGCTTCCGATCTTGTTATTGCTTTGTTTATATTGCATAATTCCCTAAATATGAATTAATTATTAATTATGTATAGTAATATCTAACTGTACAAATTATCCATTATCAATTCTGCTTGATATGTTCAGACCCCAGGGTTATTATAGAACTAGAGTTCGGTCTCCTAGCTCAAATTTCAATTCCATGCTCAAAGTATTTTGGTTGAAAAAATAGACCTAATTAGTGTTTAAATACATATTCAGACCAATTATGCAGTTGAAATAATGTATCAAATACTATCATTATTTGTCTGATCTTAATTAATTTAGAAACATTAAAAGACAAAATATGAGAATCGAGCTTGGAGAACATTGTAAAGTTTTATAACCTCTGGGCCTGTATTAGCTGTTTATTGTGAGTACTTTCTACGATCAAAGAATTCAAGGTTATTCCAAAGATTGTAACTGTCGAGAAATACTCCGTTAAGGTCATTATTTTTTCATACGAGTACTAATAATTTAAGTTCAAACCTGGTTTGAAATCAGTGATCTGATTGTCAATGTATAGTTTGTTTTAAGTTGAAGAAATAGGCTCAACTTAAAGCTGTATTATATCTATATGTAGACAATGGTTTAGTACTTGGGCTATGTATATCTTGGCTCTTGATTTTCTCACATTTTTTGTTTTAACGTATCAATTTTTAACTTACTGTGGAAACAGAAACTGGAATAACACTATGTAACAGTCTGACAGAAATAAAATATTTGTAATTCCTATTATTGATTTTGATAAACCTGTATGTATTAAAAGAATCTCGATGTTACTTAATTAAGTATCTTTTGCACTAACTTACTATTTCTCATGTTCGTTAGGTAATTTTTACTTATACCTGACTGTATGGATGGTCGCAATACAAATGTATATTGAATTGAACAACACCATTTCTCTGTGTAACTATATGGTTTTATGTTTATTCTATTATTGGTTGCATCATTTACAAACCAATTAGCTGTAATATCTTTATTTGGCTCAGAAACTAGTTTTTTTGCCCTTAAAAATTGCAGATTATCGTTTTATAAAAAAAAGAAAACTATTGAAAGTATGAATTTTTATGCATATAATTTATCTAAGGTACTGAAGTTTTATATTATCTCAGTTATTTGAAGGATATTACTATGAACCTGGTACCTTCCTTGACCTAAGGCTATAGAATAGTCATGTTGATAGTTACCTGACCAAAGAAGTAGGTATGGTTGGTTGCAAAAGTTCACCCGCCTCCGTGATCAAGTGGTTATGGCTGCTGACTTCAAATCACTGTAACCTCTTACTGATAGAGGACTGTGGGTTCAAGCCCAGCTACTGACCATGTCTCTTTATTTGAGAAAGTAGGCAGTTGCTTATGGAAGAAGGGAGTCTAGTACTGGTTCTTCCCAGTTAAGTGAACTTTCCGCTTCAAATGACTCTTGACTGTTGAAAAGAGGCGTAAAACTCCATATAAACAAACAAGAAACAAGAATTAGAAGTGCATTTGTCTCCAAATAGCTTCTTTCTTTGGGTTTAGCTGTTTGAATCTTTAAAGTTGGAGACGAAGAAAGAAGTCAGTCAGGTAAATGTAAACATGCCTATTTTTTCCTGGTCTTATCAAGAAAATTCTTGCATTAAGTGATGCAAAACGATGAGTAAATAATTATTGCTCTAAATGCTTGTTAAAGATATTTATGATGACTATAAAAGTTCGGAAATATAAAAGGAGCTTTTCCAAATGTATTGCATTTTATTTTATGTTGTGTGTATTACGTCATATATTTGTTGTGTTGTAAAATACTTTATCGAAGTCGCGACTTTGTTTATAATCATAATATATTCATTTAGTTCTAGCTTATTACTGCCTGTTGTTTTTTGTTGATGTTCAGTAAAGCTGTTAGAAAGTAGCGACAAACGCAAACCCAAATTTTATCATATTTATTATTTTATTTTTATATCACCTAATTACTTACACTAGTTAATGGCAGACTTCTGAGTTTGGTTCCTCACTTTGTCCAAATAAGACGATCCTTAAAAAATGTTTGTTTGCGGTAAGTTTTAAGCTAAGTTTTCAACTGTACGAAACAATCAGTAAACTAGTTATTATTTTATGGAATTAAGACAATTCACTTGTGGTTAGACTTAGTTGTCTGCCCTTGATATCCAGATTTTTTTTGTGTGTGAAATGTTATCATGATATAATTTTTTTAGCAGTTTGCTCACATTTAGTCCTGTTCTGAATGTCTCGGAATTGTTTAAGTTTTATTGACTTCACTCGTCCATCAAAAATTTACTTTGAAATTACAAATTATTGATGTCCAATTGCCAGTTATAATTATTGTTCAATATGTTATGCTGTTGTTAGATATAGGTTTTTTTGAGAAATTGACTGCAGTTTTAAAGATGATGCATGTCAAATGGTTGAACACAGTGATATCTTGTACAATGTTTCAAGATTCAAGTTTTCATTCAACCATCAAATTTATTTTATATACA
Source organism: Lutraria lutraria (assembly GCA_964023205.1). Taxonomy (NCBI): domain Eukaryota; kingdom Metazoa; phylum Mollusca; class Bivalvia; order Venerida; family Mactridae; genus Lutraria; species Lutraria lutraria. The sequence continues at coordinate 25,688,101 of OZ026846.1, read as the reverse complement.
ACTGATACAGTCAAGTTACCAAATACACTCTTGTAAAAAGTTACATTTTTATGGCAGCTTTGTATTTTTTTGCTTATGAATCTAGAAGCACTTTGTAGTATTGATATAATTCTGTATTATGTCTAGTGATTTGACCAATAAGTGTGAAATTTATTTCCTACACAATATTGTGTGTACAACAGATTATCAGCTGTATGATGCTATTATCAGCAGCATGATACTATTATCAACTTAATGATGCTATTGTCAGCTGTATGATGCTATCATCAGCTGTTAAAACTTCTACCCTTCTTGATTCATTATTTCATCAGTGATTGTTTGTTTCAAACAGATTGACATATCTAGTTAAGTATGCGGTGCATGTTAAATGCTGGGGTCATCCAAATTTTATTATAAATTAAAAGAATAAATATTTTTCTTGGTGTTGTTTCTATGTTCATTTACCAACTCTATATATTTGAATGGCACTAGGTTTGTGATAAAATTTATTCATATTTGAAGATGCCTGTGTGCATAAGATACTGAGCAATTTGATTAAACTGTCAAAGCTGCATGATTTCACAGTCAATGCTTGCATTTATTTTTAGCTTCATGACATTTGATTATGCTTTCGTAAATTATATGATAAATTTTGTTATATTTTTGTCATCGAATGCACATGTATGCGCAACATAATATGACATTAACATGCAAAATAGGACATTCCTTCATGGTAAAATAAACGAAAACTATTGACTTTGGTACGAAGCTAAAAAGAATCTCATTCAGTGACTGTGTAATTATTCAGCTTTGACAGGTTATCAAATTCACCTTATACTAAATAACTTTCCTGAAAAATATTGTATACACAACTGTCAGTCAAAGAAATGCTTCAAGTATTGCAATTTCTTTTTGACAGTATTCTTAAAATCGAGAAACCTTTTCCCTTATCAACAAACATAGCACACATTGAATTCAATATCACAGTATTATATCACTTGATCCATGTAAACAACTATAATGTACGTGTATATTATCTGCCTCAGTAATCAGTTGTCTGTAACTGATAAACCTTTGGTCCCTTCTTCAGGAGAAATCCTTGATTATTTAATGAAGCAACAAATGTCGCAAAATCTCCGATGTTCAATCCACAATCCTGTAATAGAGTAATTACATTAAATTGATAAGACTGTTTATAAAATCTGAGGGATAGCTAATTACATCTTTATTAATGTCACAATGGTATGTCTCAATTAAATGTCAAACAATATTAAGCAATACAATTTTGAACATCATAAATATACAAGTCCACAAAATTGATAGGGGTCAACAATCTTGCACTGTCGAAAAGTAAACTAACATGATCTGTCAGTTTACTGCCTTAGTGAGATCTTTCCATCTATGAAGTTTTATGTTGATACCTCTTAAGAGTTTCTGAGTTGTGAGCTACATTGAAGTTTTTGCATGAGACAGATGCCACAGTGATCACAATTCTTTGTCTTTACTCAGACTAGAAGCCCAAGGGCAACATGTCGAGCCCCTGTTTAGCCAGCTTGTGATCTTGACCTTTGAACTACAAGTATGGGTGATATTCATAACACATCATTTCATTGAAGTAAACTTTTATACCAATTTATTTAAAAATCCTTGAATGCAAACATAAGTTACAGCCCAGACAAGGAAAATATATTTGACCGAATGTGTAATCTTGACCTTTGACCTATAAAAATCTGGGTGTTGCCCAAGACACATGGTCGCATTGTATTATGGCAAGTCATTTTTAAATAATTCAATGCTTAAGGGAAACACAGCCCTGACAAGGTGTATATTGATTATTTTTTATGTTTGACCTCTAAGTGTGACCTTGACCTTTGAGCTAGAGACCTTGATCTTACGCACTGCACACCGCCTCATGGTGTTTTACAATTATGCCAAGTTATCTTAAAAAGTTTCTATGCATAAGGGAGATACAGCCCGGACAAGGTGTATAATGCTCATTTTTGATGTTTGACCTCCAAGTGTGACCTTGACCTTTGAGCTAGAGACCTGGATTTTGCGCATTGCACACTGTCTCATGGTGTTTAACAATAATGCCAAGTTATCTTAAAAAGCTTCTATGAATAAGGGAGATACAGCCCGGACAAGGTCTATAATGCTCATTTTTTACGTTTGACCTCTAAGTGTGACCTTTGAGCTAGAGACCTGGATTTTGCGCACTGCACACCGTCTCATGGTGTTTAACAAATATGCCAAGTTATATTAAAAAGTGTCAATGCATAAGGGAGATACAGCCCGGACAAGGATCCGGACGGACACACTAACTAACTCACTAACTAACTAACGTACAGACACGTAACCGCCATTGTGCGGTGAGCTCGACAAAAATGGATGAGCTGACAAAGTGACCAATAAACAAATGAAAATGGTTACCTTGGCAATCTGTTGCATCTGAGGAATGGTGAATATAGAGTTATATGTCTGATCTGAGATTCTCTGTAAAGCAGATATAAATTGCTTAGGTTTTGATTTACTACTCATGCCTGATCCATGCTGTGATCGTTTAAAATCTAGTCCACCGAATTGGTCTGAATATGTGTCCACCATACTGTAAAACAATAAACAGAAATGTACAGCTCATTGTTCCAAGCTGCAAACAAGGATAGTACACTACCTTCTCGTTAAAATTTTATTACTTTTTCTTCTATTGTGACAATCACAGAAAGTCTCTTATTAAACTGATCAACTGCACTTACCCAGTAAATAAGAAGAGATGTACAAAAACTGAACAGGTAGAGAAATATCATAAAATGAGTTCTCACCTATATTTCATGATCTCAATCACATCATCAGCATCTTCTTTAGTAGCTTCCTCCCTCAGTTCTAGACGCGCTCTAGCTTCAGTCAATCTGATCAGAGATTCAAGTTGTCTGGTAGTGATGGGTGTACTGTCCTGTGTCTGGTGTTGTTTTCTTAACTCTAGATAGAAATTCTGTATGGCCTGAGCAGCCCCTGGACCAATCTTTGGATGGACATATTTTCTGGCATAGCCAACATACTGAAAGATCATACAAGCATTGAAAAAGTACTGCAGATATTCTGACATGAATCTGGTATATATCAATCATTTAGTCCAGAAGAATCAGTATTTTTACTATAAAGCACTGCTACATTTTGAATTTATATTTTAGATTCACTTTTTAAATTCACATTTTTACAAATGCAAGGAACATTTTTCTTCAAAACTTGGATTACCAGTATCAGAATTTAACAGCTCACTATACACTAGCAATTCTATTTCAATACTTTATTAGTCAAGAGAACAGTAGGAACTAGAACTATCACTAAAGGTGATGAATACCCCCAGATGCGGCCTTGACACAGTTATTGTAACAGTTTACAGAGGGAAATATAATGCATTTTCATTTTTTTAATACCTGCAAATTGTTGCTTAGATATATCCTGACCAGTTTCTAAATATACATTATATAAAAAATAACAAAGGGCCATAAGTCATTAAAATTTACTTGGACAAAACCTATTGTGGACATGCACAACTTGGCAAACTACTTATCACTTCTAAGAAGTTTCAATGAATTCCTGCATGTAGTTGCTGAGAAATGGTACGGACAAAATTTACCTAATTGTATAAAACAAAGGGCCATAACTCAGTGAAAATTAATCCAAACAAAACCTGGTTATTGCATGCACAATTTGGCTTACTTTTTATAACTTCTGTGAAGTTTCATTGAATTCCTATGAGTAGTTACTGAGATATGGTATATACACTGTATAAAAAACAACAAAGGGCCATAACTCAGTGAAAATTTAACCAACCAAGACAAGCTTAATGCATGCACAACCAGGCTAACTACTCATCACTTCTGAGAAGTTTTATTGAATTCCTGGCAGTAGTCAATGAGAAATAGTCAGGACAAAATTTGCCTATTGTATATATTGTAGAAAAAAAACAAAGGGCTATAACTCAGTGAAAATCAATCCAAATGAAAAATGATTTAAGCATGCACAACTAGGCTTACTACTGATCACTTCTGTGAAGTTTCATTGAGATCCTGTGAGTAATTGCTGAGAAATTCTCCGGACAAAATTTGCCTATTGTATATACTGAATAAAAACAACAAAGGGGTATAACTCAGTGAAAATTAATCTGAACGAAAAATGCTTTAAGCTAGCACAACTAGGCTTACTACTGATCACTTCTGTGAAGTTTTATTGAAATCCTGTAAGTAGTTGCTGAGAAATTCTCCGGACAAATTGTGTCTACAGACGCACGGACCGACCGACCGGCCGACCGACCGTCAAGCGTGAATCCAATATAGCCCCCATATATTTCATATCTGGGGGTATAATGATTGAACCTAATGTGTCATCTTTAAGGACTAAACTGATACTACTAAACAACTGCAGAACCAGGAGTCATGCGCTTATTACTAAAGCAAAACAGTTGTAAAGCAATAAACATGGATTTGTTAAGCTCATTCATTAATGATTAAACCCAGTTTCAAGTCAAACTATTCATGAATGTTCATGTAAAACAGAATAATTCCATGTCAGTGTCAGATATAGTAACATAAGATGTTAAACTTACCTTCCTCAGTAATTGTGCTGGTATTGGATCGAACGGAGCATTCCTAGGAATCTTCAATTTCTCACTTAATGGCTTATCAGCTTCCCATAACAAAATAGAATCATTCATACCACTTGTCTGTAACCAAGGTAACATTTTATTTTCAATTAAACCAACATTAAGAGAAACACAGAATCAGTAAGTTAGTTGTTTGCAATGAGCTGAAAATGGTTAATTATTGGATAAAACTCAATATATAATAATTATATACCTCAAAACCACATCTAACAGTTTCCGGGTATTTCGCATTTGAGGTACAAATTTGTATTCAATACCAGCCAAATACATTCCAGATATAATATAAAAACATTTAGGCAATAAATTGTTTTTACACAACAAAACATTAGCTAGCTGAAAAACAGCTGAAAATACTGATCACTGTCACCCGAATGTTTGAGATTTATAAAATATCAAGTTATATATTATACTTTGCTGAATACATTCACTCAAAATGCCTTAATACTGGACTAAAGCATTATGATATTATAATAAATAATTTGTAACTTACGGAAGCACCAGTAGCAGCATGCTGCCTGAAACACAAGAATTGATTATTAGATATCTAGACAGCCAGGTAAATCAAACATAACTAAATTTGTATCTTTTATAAATTGCAATAAATTTTAATTTCAGTAGTATGATATATGTATGTAACATTAATAATTTCACAAGAAAGAACCAGGATAATTACCTGTTTTGTTTAGCATGAAGTGACATCACATGTTCTGAAAGCATGGAGTCCATAACCTAAATGTATTAAACATAAATGTTGACATGACCTCTATATATAAAAGAAACAATAGAACATGCAAACAGACACATATGATATACATGTACTAGTATATGATAGCAGCGTATTTAACACTGTCACTTCTTATGAAGTTTGTTGAATGATAAACATCATATTAACATTAAAATTAAAATCTAATGTGAATACAATTATTTCGCTAGATCAAATCAAATCAATCAATATATAGATAATAGATAAATGACAGGTTTGATTGTATATCACATTACTCTGATGTATAAAGCATCTTATTTTATTTGTTTTCATTTCAAAAAATTGTATGAGGTAGACGACTAACACTAACCTCATCAGGTTTGTCTAACAATATAAACACAAGATCAAATCTGGACAACAAGGCAGAACCCATTCTGAAAAGTGAAAGAAATCAACCCTAAGATATACAATAAAACAATAAGTTTCTCAACGCTAACAAACTTTTTTTTCAAGTACTAGGTTTTACATAACAAAAATGCAAAAAAAAAAGGATTTCAAAATAACCCAATTTCATGACCAAATTTATCCTAATAAAAACAAGAGGGTGTGTTCAATAAATGCCTAACATGCCCCTATAGGCATGATTGATGGAACAAGTAAAATGTCCATAACCTCATATGTACATATGGACAAGGCAATTACTGTACTACATGCCAGGGCATAAAAATAATGTTTTTAATTTATACCTCATAACTTTTCTAAAATCATTATCATAATGTTGATAAGTAAGTTTTTTCATAATGGCCTTGTTATTGGGCTGAAGACCGTCATATCAACCTGAGGCCAACAACAAGGCCATTATGAAAACACTTATTGACAACTTTATTAATTAACTATAGAATATAGCAGCGCTTTCATAATGGCCGAGCTGGACAGTCAATCAAAATGATCGAATCTCATAATAGACAAGTTTTTTTTTCTTTTCATAAAGACTGTGTTTTTTCTTAATGGCCTTTTTAAAATGTTCATAATTTTGCGGTGAACTTCATATCGGTCCTGTATTTGAAGTGAAAACGTGCCCAATATTGAATAGTTAATGAACAATGTTGAATTTAGACGTTGACTCATACAAAATACAAAAAGGATAAATTAAACAAGAGGGCCAAGATGGCCCTATATCGCTCACATGACAATCACTGTTCACTCATTAAAACATTGTTTTGAACCGGTGACCTAGTTTTTGATCCCAGACGACCTATGTTCGAATTTGTCTTACATATCATTAAGACAAACAGTCTGACTAGGTTTGGTGAAGATACGATCAAAATTTGACATCTACAGTGTTAATAAGGTTTTCCTAAGATTTGACCTTGTGACCTGGTTTTTGACCCTAGGAGACCCATATTTGAACTTGTCCTTAATATCATTAAGACAAACAATCTGACAAGGTTTGGCCAAGATCCAATCAAAACCATGACATTTAGAGCTTTTACAAGATTTTTACCTAAGATTTAACCTTGTGACCCAGTTTTTGAACCCGGCTGACCCATGTTCATCCTTGACCCACATATCATTGAGGCAAACATTTTGACAAGGTTTGGTGAAGATCCAATTAAAACTGTGACATCTACAGTGTTAACAAAGTTTTCCTAAGATTTGACCTGGTGACCTAGTTATTGACCCCAGATGACCCATATTTATACTTGACTGTTATATCATTAAAACAAACGATTTGACAAAGTTTGGTGAAGATCCAATAATAACTGTGAAATCTAGTGTTAACATGGTTTTTCATAAGATTTGACCTAGCGACCTAGTTTTTGACCCAAGATGACCCATGTTCGAACTCGTCCAAGATATTATGAAGACAAACATTCTGACAAGGTTTCATGATCATCCAATCAAAACAGTGACTTCTAGAGTGTTCACAAGGTTTTCCAGCAATTTGCCCTAGTGACCTAATTTTACTACAGAAATGACCCATTATCAAACTTGACCTACATATTATTAAAATAAACATTCTGACAAAGTTTCATGAAGATAAAGTCAAAACAGTGATTTCTAAAGTGTTCACAAGGTTTTCCCTTATTTGGCCCTGGTGACCTAGTTTTTGACCCCAAATGGCCCAATGTTGAACTAGTCGGAGATTTTGTTGATATTAACGTTCTGACCCAGTTTTGCTAAAATTGAGCCAAAAATGTGGCCCCTAGTGTGGTCACAACAAAAAGTTTGACGACGCACGACGCACACCGCACGACGCCGGACGGAGAGTGATCCTAATAGCTCACTTTGTCACTTGTTTTTGCAAACAATACAGTATTTTTATTTGAACATAGTCTTTTCAAACAATAAAGTGAAGACCAGCTTTATTAATACACCATTGTTTTAACTTACTTCAGATTTTCTGCCACAGTTTTAGCTTTATTATAATGTCCACCTACAGGATTAGCAGCAGCAAGTATTGATGTACGAGCAGGTAAACTGTAACATAGATATACAAAAATTCAATTAATTTATACATTATGCGTACGCAACAGGATTTACTTGATAGTTTTGATACAAAAGCTTAATACTGCAATACAGAATAAATCTCTTTCTTCATGGTTACATGATGAATATCATGCATCATGCGTAATAGGCAAGAAAACAAGAGAATCTGAGATCTAAAATATTTCATTCAATTTTCTTGAATACATCAAGACTACCACCAAATGTGAAAAAGAATGTCAAACCCTTACACTCACAAGATATTTATTTCCCTTTTAAGTTAGGCACCAGCTATTTCTAGAATTTTATTTACAGGATCATGTATATACTTTAAGTTGTTTTACTCACCTACAAACAATGCCAGCCTTCGCAATACTGATACTTTGTTGTTCCTAGATATATAAAAATATAAACCTAAGAAGAAAGTTCACATGAAAGATGTGTAATTAATACTAAATATAAGATGATACACATATTATAAATATAAGAAGCAAAAACAGAGAAATACCATTTGACTTTAATTCAGTCATCAAATTAACAACTAGCCTGTAAGTCAAGGGTTAGTAAATTGGTGAAGTCCTAGTGAGATCTTAAAACTCTGTATTTGGGCTAATTGTAATTCATTCCCTGATAGTTTGGGCTCGTGCTATTAAAAGAATAACTCTAAGACTGTATAAGACCACAATGAACACTTACCATAGCCTCTAACAGGGCCTGATGTTGATTGGACATTTTATCAAACTCATCTATACAACAACAACCTTGATCAGCGAGTACAAGAGCACCTGCTTCCAGAGCATAATCACCAGAACCACCATCCTTAGATAATGTCACCTTAAATCATAATGGTAAAATTAACAGTTTTCTTCTCAGGGAAATGTCACAATATCCCAGAGACAAGATTTAAAAGATAGAAAATTTAATTTGTTTAAAATACTCAACATAAAAACACACAAAATGTTAAATGTGATACTTAAAACTTCAATCAATCATAAAATATTATGTTATAACTTCGATCATAATTTTGTTTATTGAAACTATTGAAATTTCACTGATTGATTGATCAGATCCCTATTTATCTTGTCTTGTCTTTACTAAGTATCTTTGTAACTATACTTAGTTGGGGTGAATATGATCAGATATAAGGATGCATGTTTTATGTAAACTTACAGTTAACCCTGAGGTAGTTGTAGTGTTACCACATACATAGACACTTCTAGGTGCTACATTAGCTGTAGCTTGTAACATCTGAAATATCACAATAAATGTAATATATTAGACAGGAAACAATTCCTGAAAATATCAAAAATGATACACTTAGATGAATTTCATTTAAATTTAATAGAAATTCATTTGAATTGTATTTATATTTATCTAGAGCTGTCAAAGAGGTGACTAATACCCCCGCCGCTGCTTTGACACTATACGACTAAGTTCAAGGGGGACTTAACTCTGCAATGAGTGAATCACTGGGCATGGAAATTGTGTCTTGCACATCTACACTTCATGGTGATTACATATCTCAAGCTTCACTGCAATCGCTTAAAGAAGTAATTCGCTCCACAAACTTTATGTGGACGGACCGACTGACCAACAGAGTGACTCCATTATACCCCCTCTCAAACTTCATTTGCGGGGAATAATAAATCATTGACAGTATACCGGAAAAAAAACATTCTAGAATATGTTTGTAGTCGTTATAGTAGTCTATTACCAAGAGAATAGAAGAGTGTACATAGGAGGACAATTATGTACCCAGTGCATAAAGGGGCATAATAACTAGTTAATACAATCGGAACAATCATATAACCTGCGACTTTCCCAGACCTGGATCACCGACTATAAGTAAATGAGGATCTCCTCTGACTGGAATTCTGTTCTGAAATAAAAACAATCAATTTACATCCATGTGTATGTTACCATGCCGTATCCAGTGTGAGAAAACTGTACATCATCAGTAATAGGTATTGTCTTTTTACAAGATTATTCCACTATTGATACTACAGTATCAAGCAGATTTCTAAAGATTATAAGTACCTAAGTACCAGTATTAACTGATGACAAAAGGGAATCATAGAGACAGTAGACTTTTTATTTAGGCTGAGGAACGAAACACTTTTTCATCTTTCCAAACGCTTTCAAGAGCCCCCTCCATAAAAAATCGCCATGACCTACCTACCTTATTTTTAATGAGCATGTGACCAGAAACAACCTTTTAGGCCTAAGGTACAAAAACATAACATAACATATATTTTATTGACATAAAATTGCATAGATACAATTTATAATCAAACAAATAATCAAATATACCTGAAAGAGAAAAACATGGAAAACCTGAAAGATTAACATTGTTTTCTGAAGGGTCTTAAAAAATAACGGATGATAACGGTCGCAGAGCTATGAAATTATAGTAATATGAAAAATGTGAAATGTCTCAAACAGAAATTCTGATTTTATTTGCAAAATAAATAAATTTTGACAAGTTATAAAACATGGAAGACAGGATTAAATTACCAGACCTTATACAAAACAATAGTGATAACACACACACATACCTTATCATTTGCAAACTTCTGTGTACCACCAAACAAACCAAGAACCAGGCCAGCTTTCACAAGTTCATGACCATATATACTTGGACATAAAGATCTAAAGAAAATATCATACACAAGATGCATGATGAATTAAGTGCAAGATACATCAACACAAAAAAGTTTTAAAGATACAAAATAAAAGTAAATTAATAGACAATAACTACAATGAAAATATAATTCAATAATTCATCATCGTCTTTATATCGTCACAATCACGAAAGGTTAAACACGCGGTGTACAGACTTATCAAAACAAGTAATAACACATCTTAGGTCAAACACTTTTAAAAAATGCTGTGAAGCAAAGTTTGAAGAAGTCTCACTAGATAACATGTACAACATAATAATTTGATTGAGTAACTTGAAAGCTATTTTTCAAAGGATTTCATTTCTTAAGTAAGACCCAGATCCTGGTTTTCTCTACAAAGACTATTTATCATAATCTAATGAACATGTGTCTTAAACAAAATGCCCTGTGACCTATTGATCTGAAAATGCACAGGTCTTGTAGAGGTTGTCATGAGGAACCAACATACGAAGTTTGATGGAAGTATTTTGATTTTATATGCAAGGTTAAAGTTTGGTCTAACAAACAGGCCAAAAACAATTTGCCCCCAATTTATCAATGTGGTGGCATAAAAATCTTACCCAACAAGAAGTCTAAACAAATGTTCTTCACTTTGTATCATCTCAATACCATATAATTCTTTCATGGTAAAATCCATAGCTAAACCATCACTGCCAGATTTATTTCCCTTTGTATTACTAACAGAGTTAGCAAGAATGTATAACAAAAACATACATTTATCCTTATTCTTTCCACGGCCTGAAAAACATTAGTTCAAATACATATATGCCCGTGGTGGCAGCTTGACTTACAACTTATATGGACTGACAGACAACACAATCACAATATGCCTCCCGATCATTTGATGCCTGAGTCATAAAAATTAGTAACTTACTCATGACTATAGAAAAAAAAATTAAGCATCAAAAGAGCACATATTGATAAACATGTGGAGTAATTTCATTAACAAATTCTAACATTTATCATATGAGAAGCAAGCACTTAACATTGATCTAAAACAATCATTAAATAAACTTTTTATCTATATAATACATTAAGTTACTAATTCTCACATGAATATAACAACTAAATGGAACAAATTAAAGCAAATAAAAGCATTAGAATATAATCAATAAATGAATTCATGAGTCAGTTAACAAGTTAATCTGACCTAGTCCTACCTTCATCAACACTGTTAACTTTAACCACACCAGACACAGTAACAATATCACCAGGTACACAACTATCCACTGTAATACATGCACAATTGTAACACAGGTGTACAAAGTTTACCATATGGATGTAATACTTTCAATTTATAATTATCAACCAAACTCACAAACACATTGTATAATATTTATTAACTGTATTTATAACAAAATATGTGCTTTAGTCAAAACATTTCTTTCTCTTTGGTCAACTATAGATGAAGCTCCTCAGAGGTTAATTCATTTTAATTACTGAACATATAACTTAAACAGATACTGAGCACAATACTAAATGATAGGTAGTAATAACTTCCATCTGCATAGCTCACACAACTTTGTACATGACATAACCAACATTAAACAATTAGAAAAACAGAACTAATTACTTCTTAGATGCAGAAAACAGTTGCTAAATAACAAAACTAAATCAAGTGTTTCTAAACATTAAGGTATAAACAAAGTATACATAAATACTAACCTAAGTCATGTGTCAGTTCACAGTCAACAGTTCTAGGTATTCTACCAGCTTCTTTCTGGTCCTCTCCCATAATTTCTTGTAGTCTGAAAATATCTCTTGATAGTCAAATAAAGACATACACAAAATACCAGTATGCCAATTAAATTGAGTTACCATGAAATCTATATATGAAAGGGCAAATATGCAGTATACATGTACATCTGATGGACAAACAACTGACAAAAGGCAATCATGACCAATACACCATGAGAACCTAGTGCTTATGTGAGGTAAAACAGCTTATTGGTTACCTTATAGTCTGCCAATCAATAGTTTCTGTAAGATTTGAACTTCTAAGGGGTTGAAAAATCTTTCCTCTACAATCAGCAGATGTGCACTACAATAGAAAAGAAAGATTATAAGTCAATTAGATATTTAGATCAACTTGCTGAGAAAGTATAAAATGTAACACCCTTAGATTATTACTAAGAAAAGCAATCAGTAGTCTAGAAGTGTATCACAATTTGCCATCAAATACATGCTTTCATTTTATCATAATTAACAAGTACTTACACAGACACAAAACTTTTGTGATGAAAAACACAAGAAATCTGATAATGCATGAAGGCAGACAGACAACAATTAAATGATTTCAAATTCACAATGCAACAACATAAATATACTTACACTAGTGGGCATAATATATTTTCCATCTGGTAAATTCACAGTCTACAAAAAAGAAGAAATTGCATGATACAGAAATACGTCCTTTAAACAATTTGATAACTATTCAAAGAGAATGACACATGCTTCAATCTCAGTATAATATCTACATTTGTATTCTAGCATTTGACTTTAAAAATGAAATCCTTAACTTGATACAAAAATCTTGAGTTACCATTAAATACTAGAGTCAAACCTGTGAATAAAGGCCACTTTATAGTAAGATAAATGTGGCCCTTATTGACAGATGGTCTTTATTTGGAGGTCTTATGTAATTGACAGGTTTTTAAAAAATGGTCTTTAATCACAGGGTGGCCTTCATTCAAAGGTGGACGCTGACAGGTTAGACAGTATTTAAGAATAGAACCAAAGAAGTAATGGACAGCATCCAATATCTGAAGATAAATCTGATACAGATAGAACTACTCAGAGTGGTGCTAAACTTTCATTGTATACAATATAAGTACATAAGTACCTGTACAGTGGAGCAGTTATTACATTCAAACGCTAGTATAGTACACTGTGGTTTAATATTACTGACTCGAACAACAGTGCCTTTAACTGACACAAATTTTCCTGAAATAAAAGAACATGTTCAGATTTAGTCAAAACTATCTAAACGTAAACAGCAAACAATAGCGCTGAGAGCGGTGCAAATGCTCATTTGTTCACTGCCTCAGTGAAGATCTATCCACCTATGAAGTTTCATGTTGCTATCTCTTATAGTTTCTAAGTTATGAGCTACATTAAAGTTTTAACATTTCTATTTTCTAAAGTAAATAAATCAATTTGATTATCACTATCTTTACAGCAATATTAGAAAAATCTATGAATTCACAGGCAATTCAATCAACTTCATAAGACTCTCAATACACTGTGTGGAATCATTAATTTTTCGTTGGGTTCAATTTTTGTGGTTTTTACTAAAATACCTATTTCGTGGATTTTTATTTTTGAAAAGAAATGCCTTATCTCTGCATTTAAATTCGTGGGGATTTGATTTTGTGGATGAGCTGACCCCATGAAATTAAATCTCCAACGAAAATTAATGATTCCACAGTATTCTAGCAAAGCATTAAGATTCTGAATCAGATACAATTAATAGAAAATATTCCAAGTGTTAGCATCCAGTCCGGTCATGTACAGGAGTGAGTATTACTCACGATACATCCTACTGAAATACATGTGCACCCATTTCTTTCTATCAAACCTGACAATATGTACCATAGTAGTTAGCTTTCAAACTCTTAAGTGAGATAGGAGCAGCAACATTAAGTATTCTGGCATGTATAACAGATACATGATAATCTTCAGGTGTGATTTCTGTGCCACTCTCAGTACTAGCATCTCTGGCTTCTCTCAATCTCTTGTGACTGATATGCTGAAAGAAAACATTGACAAGTTTATAAAAAGTCAATACTATAAACAGAGGCGACCAAGGAGAGAGAACAAATATGGCCTTTGGTAAGTTTGTCATCATTTAGATGTGAATTTGTTGTATGTTATTTGAAATTATTTGCTGAAGAGGTAGACAATACTCAAATGTAGACCTTTGCTTGTGGAAACAGAAGGAACTTAGGCTTAAAAGTTTATAGTACAGTGTATATACATTGTATGGTACAGCAAACTCCAGTGGTCAGACCACAGACCTCTATCAGCAACTGAAATTGTTTTTATTTTCACCAATAAGTAACCAAGGTTTTACAACTTCATGAATATGAGAAAATTTAATGGTGTATGTTTAATTATGATGAAATATTACCTGATGCATGGCCAGTCCTAAACAAGATAATACATTCTGAGGTGAATCCTTTAATTTAGTTGGAAACTCTGGCAAGCTGTCACAGACAACTGAAATAGGAACAAATCTGAACTTTTCTCATTAATCCTAATAGAGAAATATTTTTTTCTAATCAATTATTTTAGAGGTAAACAAACAAAATATGATAACAGAATATCTTAATAGTAGAACAATATGGAATCGTCAAGTTAAACTCATAAGCGCACAGTATAATAATCAAAGTGCTGAAAGTTCATGGAAACTGAACTTAATAGATTTGCACTGCAACATAGAAAAGAACTAGTTTAACAACAGCATGGTAGTTCTCAGGTTTGCATAAAAATGCATGCATGCTGAGCGATCGAGTGACAGCTATGGAAAGCAGTTTTCAATAATAATGCTTGTAATAATTATATTCGGGATGAAATAATGGTGTGACAAATGGTCTTTGATATAAGATGCCATATACCATGCTCATCAATAACAGGGGATTACACAAACAAGGATCAAAGATCCCTTATTTCCAGTGTACTGCTTAATTTATGAATTTATGAAAGTTAAAAACTCCCTCATTATCACCTGAGTCAGCTGTAAGCTCCTTAAAATCAACAGAAAAACTTCCTTTAAGTTCAATATCATCCTGAAATATAAACACAACACTGGTAGTGTGAACCAGGCATCTCTCGTGAAATTCATGGATCAGACAAAAAAATTAATAAATCAAAATAATTGAAAACAAGTTTATTATTTTCAAGGCTTTTGAAACAAAAATATTATTATAAAGAAATAGAATTACTATATAATCAAACATAAAATGTCAACTATATTCTGAACTTCAAAGAAAGAATACTTTAACATTTCATCTAAAATGTTTTGGTTTATGTTTGTTTCATCAGAACTTTGTTTCACTAACAAGATATGAGTGGCAGCCACATGAAACAAATTTTACATTCTGACATTTTCTGTTATTTTGAATTAAGTAGTACTTCAACTGTTAAGAATCTTAACTTGGGTAAATAAACCTGATAAAAATCATTTTCCCGAAAATACATTACACATATTTAATTCCTAGTTTACTTCTGTCTAAAACTCAGTGTTTTAACATAACTTTAACAAAACCATGTGAAAAAGTCAAAAACGCATGATTAAGCCCACCTATAACAAGATACTTACAAAGTTAAAAGTCTGCAACCAGCTTAATAAATATTTTTCAAATACTTGAGTCATGAGGACTGATGTAGAATGCTCACTGTAAGCTGTAATACATAGAGAAACATCTATCAACACAACTTAGAAATAACTTGAGAAAAAGGACAGTTGTAGGTTGACCACCATAAAAACAAATCAATATTGTAATGAATATTACATAATAAATAAAATCAAGAAAATCAATTCAAATGAGTATTTGTAGACATGACAAACATCGGGGTGTCAATGGAGCCATACTAAAAATCCTGAAAATTATATATGCAGCCGACCATTTTTGCAAAAAAAAGGCCGTCAACCACATTGTTTCCATATTTAACTCAGTTTGTATAAAGAGAAAATCCTTCAGAGCAAATTAAATTGACCATAACTTTGCCACTTCTTAAGATATTTTCATCTAATAACTTTTATTTTGCTAAAAAACATAGCTCTTTCAGGACAGATATATCTAGAATATTGCAATCCCTGAAACATGGAACACTTACTTTCATCTGGAAAATAATATTTCCAACCATGATATGGTGAAGCAACATCAAGTTTAGATTGTGTCATACGATGACGTTGACTCGATTGTGGATCAGACATCATATTTCCACCTCTGTTAGCACCGCCTCTACCACCTGAAAATAAGTCTCTGTCACTGGCATATTTTACAACATACTTCAAACATGCTGACCTAAAATCAACTTATAGAAAAATGAATATAAATCATGCCAAATATGCCAAAATGAATATAACTGATGAAAGGAAATTGACTGACAAAAAATAATTGATATAGAGAATAAAATTATGAAAAAAGGCAGTAAGGTGTTATTCTGATTACTTGGAACTTAACTGTAAGAAACAATTATTAACTTGTGCTGAATATGTTTTACAAATTGCATCAATTCAAATTGGCATACATTTAACTTTACAAGCAGACCAATATTATTACAAACCAAAGTACAAGTAACATGGACGCATGACAAAGTGCTTATCACAATTGAGTTTTGAAAACACATTTTACAAGAAATTTAATACTAGAAAAAAAACAGTGAATGATTATAGTCAATTAACATCTTACCTCTGTTGTTACCATAATTGTTGAAGTACTGTCCACGACCCCTCCATCTTCCCCTCCAACCACCTCGGCCCCCTCGCCATCCTTGACCCCTGTTACCTTGACCTCTACCATGCTGGCTTCCACCTCTCTGCCAGCTGGAATTGCTTGTCTGGCTCATCATTAATCACAGATGTTTCTACTGTGGTTATTCTTCTTTCCTAAAAAAAAAAAAAAATTGATCCTATTTATAAATATGTTGGATTATGTATTAAGAGCAGAAGAAATAAATAATAAACAGCACTTTGAGCTGGATTGAGTTTTAAAGACACTGTATAGTCATTGTAAGAAATGGTACTGATATATCGATGGATCTTTATTGTTATTCAGCCTCAGGAAAGAATTGTTAAAGGTGTGAACAGAGACATAGATAACATGTTAACGAAGTTTTATTTAGACCAACTACCTGGAACAATAAATTAAAATATATCTTAAGGGTAAATTATTTGTTCCAGGTAGTTGGTCTAAATATAACTTTGTTAACATGTTATCTATATGTCTCTGTTCACACCTTTAACAGTTGTTTAATCCTGTTGACACATAAAAGAAATCCTACAATGGACATGCCTTTTTTACTAAGCAAATTGTGGACTTCGAATTACAGGTGTGAAAATACACATTAACGGCTCGGCACGGGTGAAAGCGGGCTATTTCACGTGCAGTTGCTGAGTGTCACAATGTCAGGTTGATCACCCGGCCCTACTTTGAACCCATTTGGCACAGACAATTTTTTCAAATATATACTATAATAAAAAGGGTATTAAACGTTTAAGTGAACTTACTAAAACTAGAGCTACTGTGTTATCAGAAATTCGAGGAAAACTTAATATCTCTGCACGTTCTGACGTAGAAATTATTTATTTTTGACAGAAAGACGCTCTGTTTACAATTTTGACAATTCGCGCCATTTATTGAAGAGTTTCTATTTGAATTAACCCAATTGTAATTATTGTACGGAAACGAAATATGGGTCGCACTAAACTGCTGACGAGTTTAACTGACCATATAGATAAAGAGTGAAAACACTGACGACATACACAAAGAAGGATTATCGGAAAACACTGACGATATAAACAAAGAAGGATCAACAGACCGTATTAATTAAGCTGGAGTTAAAATGTACAATCGATGATATGGATATGTTATATTGTAAATTGCAAGTTTGTGATAATGGATGTTTTGTGAAACATTATATGTTATAAACGTGAATTAATATTTATAAATCCTTTTTATCACATTTGAATATGTGAATATATGTAAATGTACATGATGCCAAGGACTTATATATACATACATATGTATATAAGTCCTTGATGATGCGAATTAATTGGCTGTATGGATTAAGAAGATTATAACATTTTGTATTTCAAATATGTTGCTAATGCATTGATAATTCAAAATATATAGTAAATTTATTTATACGAGAAATCCCGTTCTATCATATTTAATTAAAGGACATTGGTATTAGGCTAAATTGAATTGATAACCATACATATACACGTTCATATGAAATAAAACGTAACATATGAATATGTATTAGATAAGTTATTATCATAACAATTTCATCAGACAAAACATTATTTAAAAAATACATTAAGTTAGAGGAACATGTAGTCGAAATATAAATCATATATGATGACAAATAATTTGGTACAATTTAATGCACATTTCTAACTGAACAAAAATATTACAATGAAGAGTATGATTATATATTATATTTTTGTTATTGTTTCAATTAATGAAATAATTATTTTTATAATCAAGTGATGTATACTGAACATAAAGACAAAGAGGAAAAACACTGATTATATAGACAATGAAGCATACACGTTCAGTCAGTAGATAATTTTACGCCTCGGTAATCACTCTACTTTCAACTCGTCAGTTAAATTTACTGACCATATAGATAAAGAGGAAAAACACTGACGATATAGGGATAGAGTGATTATCGGACCATGGAAAATTAGAACAGAGCATGTATAATACTGCGTATTACACGAAATAAAAGACGGACATAAAAAGTAATTTAATGTAAATTAATATCATACATGCGGCATGGTAATAGAAAACGTAGTTTATTATAAATTAAAAGTACATTAGATACTTATATAAACGACATTTTCATTCATGTACTGTAATGTTAAACATTAATATACCATCATCAATTTATTTACATAATTGACAAATGAAATCAACGTCAGCATGAGAAATATCAGCCGGTGCTCCTACACAATGTTTATGATACCAGAGTGAACATTTATCACATTGAAATTAACTGACTATATAGACAAAGAGGGAAAACACTGACCACATACATAAAGAGGGAAAACACTGACCACATACATAAAGAGCAATCAATCGACCATATAAACTAAGACTGTAATATGCCCCCGGACATAATTTAACGATAAGTTCTACGCTTATTTGTCGCATCAATAATCACTCTATATTCAACTGGTCAGTGAAATTAACTGACTATATAGACAAAGAGGGAAAACACTGACCACATACATAAAGAGGGAAAACACTGACCACATACATAAAGAGCAATCAATCGACCATATAGACTAAGACTGTAATATGCTCCCGGACATAATTTAACGATAAGTTCTACGCTTATTTGTCGCATCAATAATCACTCTATATTCAACTGGTCAGTGAAATGAACTGACTATATAGACAAAGAGGGAAAACACTGACCACATACATTAAGAGCAATCAATCGACCATATAGACTAAGACTGTAATATGCTCCCGGGCATAATTTAACGATAAGTTCTACGCTTATTTGTCGCATCAATAATCACTCTATATTCAACTGGTCAGTGAAATGAACTGACTATATAGACAAAGAGGGAAAACACTGACCACATACATAAAGAGGGAAAACACTGACCACATACATAAAGAGCAATCAATCGACCATATAGACTAAGACTGTAATATGCTCCCGGACATAATTTAACGATAAGTTCTACGCTTATTTGTCGCATCAATAATCACTCTATATTCAACTGGTCAGTGAAATGAACTGACTATATAGACAAAGAGGGAAAACACTGACCACATACATAAAGAGAGATCGACAGACCATATAGAATAAGTTTGTATTATGCTCCCGGACATAATTCAACGATATGTTCAACGCTTTATTATCGCATCAATAATCACTCTATATTCAACTGGTCAGTGAAATTTACTGACCATATAGACAAAGAGGGAAAACACTGACCACATAGATAAAGAAGGATCAACAGACCATATAGAATAACACTAGAGTATTAGGGATAAAATAAGACAATAAATTCTGTATTCAACTGGTCAGTAAATTTAACTGACCATATAGACCAAGAGGAAAACACTGACCACATAGATAAAGAGGGATCAACAGACCATATAGAATAACACTGGAGTGTATACAGACGAAATATGACAATGAATTCAATGATTATTTAACGCACAGATAATCAGTCTGTATTCAACTGGTCAGCAAATTTAACTGACCATATAGACAAAGAGGAAAAACACCGACCATATAGACAAAGAGGAAAAACACTGACCACATAGATAAAGAGAGATCAACAGACCATATATAGAATAACACTGAAGTGTATACAGACGAAATATGACAATAAATTCAACGATTATTTAACGCACCGATAATCACTCTGTATTCAACTGGTCAGTAAATTTAACTGACCATATAGACAAAGAGGAAAAACACTGACCACATAGATAAAGAGAGATCAACAGACCATATATAGAATAACACTGGAGTGTATACAGACGAAATATGACAATGAATTCAATGATTATTTAACGCACCGATAATCACTCTGTATTCAACTGGTCAGTAAATTTACCTGACCATATAGACAAACAGGAAAAACACTGACCACATAGAAAAAGAAGGATCAACAGACCATATAGAATAACACTGAAGTGTATACAGACGAAATATGACAATAAATTCAACGATTATTTAACGCACCGATAATCACTCTGTATTCAACTGGTCAGTAAATTTAACTGACCATATAGACAAAGAGGAAAAACACTGACCATATAGACAAAGAGGAAAAACACTGACCATATAGACAAAGAGGAAAAACACTGACCACATAGATTTAGTCAATACATAGTATACCAGCATTTCATTTGACCTGTGAAACAGAATTATAGAAGAAATCAACAACTGAAAATAAAGTTATTATTCATTTGATGAATACAATGATTATTAGCATCAAATATTTAGGAAAGTAATAACGTTATCAAATAATAAAAAAATAAGAAGTTCAAGCATGAAGTTATATCAGAGACGTATGATACTAATAACTTACATTATACGTCTCTGGTTATATATTACATACGTAAATTAATGACTGACACACGGCATGGTTAAATAATACGTTGGTTTGATTTATTGGTAATGCATTAGAAACTTTATATTCAACTGGTCAATGAAATTAACTGACCATATAGACAAACAATGAAAACACTGACGACATACACAAAGAAGTGTCAACAGACCATATAGAATAGAAAAACTAGCTGGAGTATACTAACACAATTTGATGATAAATTCAACCCTAGTTTAACGCATCAATAATCGCTATATATTCAACTAGTCAGTTAAATTTACTGACCACATAGATGAAGAGGAAAAACACTGACGATATACACAAAGAAGGATCAACAGACCATAAAAATGTTTTTATAAAATTATGCAAAATCTTATTTCATCTATAAAATTTGGTCACTGCATATATCTATAATCAATCTTCAATGTAATTAACTGACCACATATATAGACAAATAATAGTTTTACACGAGATGTATTTATATAGTTGCTGTAAACTGGAATTCGATATAATTATCGCTATATTTTCAAAAGTTGTAAATTATGTCAATTAAATTAATCAAAGAGACAAACAAAACAATTTGTTTGTATCAGAAATAAGTAAACAATGAAATTCATCAAACACTTTATTTTCTGAAGCATTAATTGTATTTCAAACAACAGTACTTTATTTCAGTAAATAAAATGGATTCATAATTAACAAACTAAATGACCGAAACTGTGCTTCAAAAATAAATACATGTCTTTTCATATTTTCCTAATTATAACACTACATCATCGGGTAGTTTATATTCTCCATCTTTACCCGTCTAACTCTACATGGTCTGTTGATCCTTCTTTGTTTATATCGTCAGTGTTTTCCGATAATCCCTCTTTGTGTATGTCGTCAGTGTTTTTCCTCTTTGTCTATATGGTCAGTTAACTCGTCAGTAGTTTAGTTCGTTCCACGAAATATCCTTTGGTCGGCATTAATTCTCCCGTATTGAAGTTACACGCCGGATTGAAGTTACACTGAATAATGCATGAAGGGGGCTGAATAATGCATGAAGGGGGCGTGGCTTATTTATTGTTGCTCTTTATAGGTAAACAGGGAATGTTAAATTCTACTGCACGAATGTTTGATAACGGTTTGTGGTTTCTATGACAAATACAATGTACACATGTATATATATGTAAGCTATTTCCTGTTTAACTAAAACTACAAGGAAGATACCTAACAACAGTTATGTAATCTGAACCAGAGACGTATAAATTATAATACAGCTCTTGTATATTGCACGTCTCTGTCTGAACGTATGTGCAACTGCAAGTGTTTTGTCAGTCAAATACGTACGGAAGAATAAGTTTATCTAGGAGTTCACTGATGATCGATTATAATATAACCACAGAGATCACAGGATGCATTGACTATTGACTGGACGCCTGTGCTATAATGTAATAATGTTATGGAAGCACGGTCTATATTTAAACAATCTTTCATGAATGTTGTCAATGAAATTGCTCCCATGAAGCAAGTTCGCATTAAAACTAGAACAGAACCATGGATGGACAGTGATGTAATTGAATTGATACACAAGAGAGATATTCTTTGTAGTGAAAATGATTTTTTACTTTATAAACAGGTTAGAAATCAAGTGCAGTATTTAATTAAAAATTTTAAAACTGATTTTTTTTCAAAAATAGTATTGAAGAGAATAGAATATAGACTCAAAAAAATTGTGGAAAACTGTTAAAGGTTTAGATATACCATCCAAAAAAGGATGTTCAGCTTAAACATTGATAACACGTTATGTTTTGATAAACTTAGTGTAGCGGAAAAGTTTAATAATGTTTTTACTACAGTTGCTCAAAAATTAGTAGAAAAATATGTTTGGTAGAAGTTTTTTTAGATTTTTTTATTGTAAAACCTAATGATTTCTCTTTATCAGTTGTTGCCAATGAAACTGTTTACATAATTATGAAGCTTAATTGACGCTATGGGTTTTTCTAGAGATGTTATTTTATGGTTTAGTTCTTACTTATCTAGTCGTACACAGATTGTCAATGTTTCTGGTGTACTTTCATCTAGTAGCAGTTAGTCTCCCGCATTGAAGGTACATCTCGATCGTTTTTAGTTAGTTTCCCGCATTGAAGGTACATCTCGACCGTTTTTATTTAGTTTCCCGCATTGAAGTTACACCCTAGTCCCATTGAGTTAGTTTCCCGTATTGAAGGTACATCTTAATGTTTTTAGTTAGTTCCCGCATTGAAGGTACATCTTGACCGTTTTTATTTAGTTTCCCGCATTGAAGTTACATCTCGACCGTTTTTATTTAGTTTACCGTATTGAAGGTACATCTTAATGTTATTTTATTAAGTTCCCGCATTGAAGGTACATCTCGACCAGTTTTATTTAGTTTCCCGTATTGAAGTTACACCCTAGTCCCATTGAGTTAGTTTCCCGTATTGTAGGTACATCTCGACCGTTTTTAGTTAGTTTCCCGTATTGAAGGTACATCTCGACCGTTTTTAGTTAGTTTCCCGTATTGAAGTTACACTCTAGTCCCATTGGGTTAGTTTCCCGTATTGAAGGTACATCTCGACCGGTTTTATTTAGTTTCCCGGATTGAAGTTACACCCTAGTACCATTGAGTTAGTTTCCCGTATTGAAGGTACATCTCAACCGTTTTTATTTAGTTTCCCGCATTGAAGTTACACCCTAGTCCCATTGAGTTAGTTTCCCGTATTGAAGGTACATCTCGACCGTTTTTATTTAGTTTCCCGCATTGAAGTTACATCCTAGCCCCATTCAGTTAGTTTCCCGTATTGAAGGTACATCTCGACCGGTTTTATTTAGTTTCCCGGATTGAAGTTACACCCTAGTCCCATTGAGTTAGTTTCCCGTATTGAAGGTACATCTCGACCGGTTTTATTTAGTTTCCCGGATTGAAGTTACACCCTAGTCCCATTGAGTTAGTTTCCCGTATTGAAGGTACATCTCTACCGTTTTTATTTAGTTTCCCGGATTGAAGTTACATCTCAACCGTTTTTATTTAGTTTCCCGGATTGAAGTTACACCCTTGTCCCATTGAGTTAGTTTCCCGCATTGAAGTTACATCCTAGCCCTATTGAGGTAGTTTCCCGTATTGAAGGTACATCTCGACCAGTTTTATTTAGTTTCCCGTATTGAAGTTACACTCTTGTCCCATTGAGTTAGTTTCCCGTATTGAAGGTACATCTCGACCGTTTTTAGTTAGTTTCCCGTATAGAAGGTACATCTCAACCGTTTTTATTTAGTTTCCCGGATTGAAGTTACACCCTAGTCCCATTGAGTTAGTTTCCCGTATTGAAGTTACATCTCGACCGTTTTTAG
The DNA here is from genome assembly GCA_964023205.1 of Lutraria lutraria. Classification (NCBI taxonomy): domain Eukaryota; kingdom Metazoa; phylum Mollusca; class Bivalvia; order Venerida; family Mactridae; genus Lutraria; species Lutraria lutraria. The sequence goes on along the minus strand of OZ026846.1, from coordinate 25,663,424 downwards.
TTAATTTCCCGTATTGAAGGTACATCTCAACCGTTTTTATTTAGTTCCCGCATTGAAGTTACACCCTAGTCCCATTGAGTTAGTGTCCCGTATTGAATGTACATCTCGACCGTTTTTAGTTAGTTTCCCGTATTGAAGTTACACTCTAGTCCCATTTAGTTAGTTTCCCGTATTTAAGTTACATCTCCACCGTTTTTATTTAGTTTCCCGCATTGAAGTTACACCCTAGTCCCATTGAGTTAGTTTCCCGTATTGAAGGTACATCTCGACCGTTCTTAGTTAGTTTCCCGTATTGAAGGTACATCTCGACCGTTTTAGTTAGTTTCCCGTATTGAAGTTACACTCTTGTCCAATTGAGTCAGTTTCCCGTATTGAAGGTACATCTCGACCGTTTTTAGTTAGTTTCCCGTATTGAAGGTACATCTCAACCGTTTTTATTTAGTTTCCCGCATTGAAGTTACATCCTAGCCCTATTGAGTTAGTTTCCCGTATTGAAGGTACATCTCGACCAGTTTTATTTAGTTTCCCGTATTGAAGTTACACCCTAGTCCCATTGAGTTAGTTTCCCGTATTGTAGGTACATCTCGACCGTTTTTAGTTAGTTTCCCGTATTGAAGGTACATCTCGACCGTTTTTAGTTAGTTTCCCGTATTGAAGTTACACTCTAGTCCCATTGGGTTAGTTTCCCGTATTGAAGGTACATCTCGACCGGTTTTATTTAGTTTCCCGGATTGAAGTTACACCCTAGTCCCATTGAGTTAGTTTCCCGTATTGAAGGTACATCTCAACCGTTTTTATTTAGTTTCCCGCATTGAAGTTACACCATAGTCCCATTGAGTTAGTTTCCCGTATTGAAGGTACATCTCGACCGTTTTTATTTAGTTTCCCGCATTGAAGTTACATCCTAGCCCCATTGAGTTAGTTTCCCGTATTGAAGGTACATCTCGACCGGTTTTATTTAGTTTCCAGGATTGAAGTTACACCCTAGTCCCATTGAGTTAGTTTCCCGTATTGAAGGTACATCTCGACCAGTTTTATTTAGTTTCCCGTATTGAAGTTACACTCTTGTCCCATTGAGTTAGTTTCCCGTATTGAAGGTACATCTCGACCGTTTTTAGTTAGTTTCCCGTATAGAAGGTACATCTCAACCGTTTTTATTTAGTTTCCCGGATTGAAGTTACACCCTAGTCCCATTGAGTTAGTTTCCCGTATTGAAGTTACATCTCGACCGTTTTTAGTTAATTTCCCGTATTGAAGGTACATCTCAACCGTTTTTATTTAGTTTCCCGCATTGAAGTTACACCCTAGTCCCATTGAGTTAGTGTCCCGTATTGAATGTACATCTCGACCGTTTTTAGTTAGTTTCCCGTATTGAAGTTACACTCTAGTCCCATTTAGTTAGTTTCCCGTATTTAAGTTACATCTCCACCGTTTTTATTTAGTTTCCCGCATTGAAGTTACACCCTAGTCCCATTGAGTTAGTTTCCCGTATTGAAGGTACATCTCGACCGTTTTAAGTTAGTTTCCCGTATTGAAGGTACATCTCGACCGTTTTAGTTAGTTTCCCGTATTGAAGTTACACTCTTGTCCAATTGAGTCAGTTTCCCGTATTGAAGGTACATCTCGACCGTTTTTAGTTAGTTTCCCGTATTGAAGGTACATCTCAACCGTTTTTATTTAGTTTCCCGCATTGAAGTTACACTCTAGTCCCATTTAGTTAGTTTCCCGTATTTAAGTTACATCTCCACCGTTTTTATTTAGTTTCCCGCATTGAAGTTACACCCTAGTCCCATTGAGTTAGTTTCCCGTATTGAAGGTACATCTCAACCGTTTTTATTTAGTTTCCCGCATTGAAGTTACACTCTAGTCCCATTGAGTTAGTTTCCCGTATTGAAGGTACATCTCAACCGTTTTTATTTAGTTTCCCGCATTGAAGTTACACCCTAGTCCCATTGAGTTAGTTTCCCGTATTGAAGGTACATCTCAACCGTTTTTATTTAGTTTCCCGCATTGAAGTTACACTCTAGTCCCATTGAGTTAGTTTCCCGTATTGAAGGTACATCTCAACCGTTTTTATTTAGTTTCCCGCATTGAAGTTACACCCTAGTCCCATTGAGTTAGTTTCCCGTATTGAAGGTACATCTCAACCGTTTTTATTTAGTTTCCCGCATTGAAGTTACACTCTAGTCCCATTTAGTTAGTTTCCCGTATTGAAGGTACATCTCCACCGTTTTTATTTAGTTTCCCGCATTGAAGTTACACCCTAGTCCCATTTAGTTAGTTTCCCGTATTGAAGGTACATCTCAACCGTTTTTATTTAGTTTCCCGCATTGAAGTTACACTCTAGTCCCATTTAGTTAGTTTCCCGTATTTAAGTTACATCTCCACCGTTTTTATTTAGTTTCCCGCATTGAAGTTACACCCTAGTCCCATTGAGTTAGTTTCCCGTATTGAAGGTACATCTCGACCGTTTTAAGTTAGTTTCCCGTATTGAAGGTACATCTCGACCGTTTTAGTTAGTTTCCCGTATTGAAGTTACACTCTTGTCCAATTGAGTCAGTTTCCCGTATTGAAGGTACATCTCGACCGTTTTTAGTTAGTTTCCCGTATTGAAGGTACATCTCAACCGTTTTTATTTAGTTTCCCGCATTGAAGTTACACCCTAGTCCCATTGAGTTAGTTTCCCGTATTGAAGGTACATCTCGACCGTTTTTATTTAGTTTCCCGCATTGAAGTTACATCCTAGCCCCATTCAGTTAGTTTCCCGTATTGAAGGTACATCTCGACCGGTTTTATTTAGTTTCCCGTATTGAAGTTACACCCTAGTCCCATTGAGTTAGTTTCCCGTATTGAAGGTACATCTCGACCGTTTTTATTTAGTTTCCCGCATTGAAGTTACATCCTAGCCCCATTCAGTTAGTTTCCCGTATTGAAGGTACATCTCGACCGGTTTTATTTAGTTTCCCGTATTGAAGTTACACCCTAGTCCCATTGAGTTAGTTTCCCGTATTGAAGGTACATCTCGACCGTTTTTATTTAGTTTCCCGGATTGAAGTTACATCTCAACCGTTTTTATTTAGTTTCCCGGATTGAAGTTACACCCTTGTCCCATTGAGTTAGTTTCCCGCATTGAAGTTACATCCTAGCCCTATTGAGGTAGTTTCCCGTATTGAAGGTACATCTCGACCAGTTTTATTTAGTTTCCCGTATTGAAGTTACACTCTTGTCCCATTGAGTTAGTTTCCCGTATTGAAGGTACATCTCGACCGTTTTTAGTTAGTTTCCCGTATAGAAGGTACATCTCGACCGTTTTAGTTAGTTTCCCGTATTGAAGTTACACTCTTGTCCAATTGAGTCAGTTTCCCGTATTGAACGTACATCTCGACCGTTTTTAGTTAGTTTCCCGTATTGAAGGTACATCTCTACCGTTTTTATTTAGTTTCCCGCATTGAAGTTACATCCTAGCCCTATTGAGTTAGTTTCCCGTATTGAAGGTACATCTCGACCAGTTTTATTTAGTTTCCCGTATTGAAGTTACACCCTAGTCCCATTGAGTTAGTTTCCCGTATTGTAGGTACATCTCGACCGTTTTTAGTTAGTTTCCCGTATTGAAGGTACATCTCGACCGTTTTTAGTTAGTTTCCCGTATTGAAGTTACACTCTAGTCCCATTGGGTTAGTTTCCCGTATTGAAGGTACATCTCGACCGGTTTTATTTAGTTTCCCGGATTGAAGTTACACCCTAGTCCCATTGAGTTAGTTTCCCGTATTGAAGGTACATCTCAACCGTTTTTATTTAGTTTCCCGCATTGAAGTTACACCATAGTCCCATTGAGTTAGTTTCCCGTATTGAAGGTACATCTCGACCGTTTTTATTTAGTTTCCCGCATTGAAGTTACATCCTAGCCCCATTGAGTTAGTTTCCCGTATTGAAGGTACATCTCGACCGGTTTTATTTAGTTTCCCGGATTGAAGTTACACCCTAGTCCCATTGAGTTAGTTTCCCGTATTGAAGGTACATCTCAACCGTTTTTATTTAGTTTCCCGCATTGAAGTTACACCATAGTCCCATTGAGTTAGTTTCCCGTATTGAAGGTACATCTCGACCGTTTTTATTTAGTTTCCCGCATTGAAGTTACATCCTAGCCCCATTGAGTTAGTTTCCCGTATTGAAGGTACATCTCGACCGGTTTTATTTAGTTTCCCGGATTGAAGTTACACCCTAGTCCCATTGAGTTAGTTTCCCGTATTGAAGGTACATCTCGACCGTTTTTAGTTAGTTTCCCGTATTGAAGGTACATCTCAACCGGTTTTATTTAGTTTCCCGGATTGAAGTTACACCCTAGTCCCATTACGTTAGTTTCCCGTATTGAAGGTACATCTCTACCGTTTTTATTTAGTTTCCCGGATTGAAGTTACATCTCAACCGTTTTTATTTAGTTTCCCGCATTGAAGTTACACCCTAGTCCCATTGAGTTAGTTTCCCGTATTGAAGGTACATCTCAACCGTTTTTATTTAGTTTCCCGCATTGAAGTTACATCCTAGCCCCATTGAGTTAGTTTCCCGTATTGAAGGTACATCTCAACCGTTTTTAGTTAGTTTCCCGTATTGAAGGTACATCTCAATCGTTTTTATTTAGTTTCCCGGATTGAAGTTACACCCTAGTCCCATTGAGTTAGTTTCCCGTATTGAAGGTACATCTCGACCGTTTTTATTTAGTTTCCCGTATTGAAGTTACACTCTTGTCCAATTGAGTTAGTTTCCCGTATTGAAGGTACATCTCGACCGTTTTTAGTTAGTTTCCCGTATAGAAGGTACATCTCAACCGTTTTTATTTAGTTTCCCGGATTGAAGTTACACCCTAGTCCCATTGAGTTAGTTTCCCGTATTGAAGTTACATCTCGACCGTTTTTAGTTAATTTCCCGTATTGAAGGTACATCTCAACCGTTTTTATTTAGTTCCCGCATTGAAGTTACACCCTAGTCCCATTGAGTTAGTGTCCCGTATTGAATGTACATCTCGACCGTTTTTAGTTAGTTTCCCGTATTGAAGTTACACTCTAGTCCCATTTAGTTAGTTTCCCGTATTTAAGTTACATCTCCACCGTTTTTATTTAGTTTCCCGCATTGAAGTTACACCCTAGTCCCATTGAGTTAGTTTCCCGTATTGAAGTTACACCCTAGTCCCATTGAGTTAGTTTCCCGTATTGTAGGTACATCTCGACCGTTTTTAGTTAGTTTCCCGTATTGAAGGTACATCTCGACCGTTTTTAGTTAGTTTCCCGTATTGAAGTTACACTCTAGTCCCATTGGGTTAGTTTCCCGTATTGAAGGTACATCTCGACCGGTTTTATTTAGTTTCCCGGATTGAAGTTACACCCTAGTCCCATTGAGTTAGTTTCCCGTATTGAAGGTACATCTCAACCGTTTTTATTTAGTTTCCCGCATTGAAGTTACACCATAGTCCCATTGAGTTAGTTTCCCGTATTGAAGGTACATCTCGACCGTTTTTATTTAGTTTCCCGCATTGAAGTTACATCCTAGCCCCATTGAGTTAGTTTCCCGTATTGAAGGTACATCTCGACCGGTTTTATTTAGTTTCCCGGATTGAAGTTACACCCTAGTCCCATTGAGTTAGTTTCCCGTATTGAAGGTACATCTCAACCGTTTTTATTTAGTTTCCCGCATTGAAGTTACACCATAGTCCCATTGAGTTAGTTTCCCGTATTGAAGGTACATCTCGACCGTTTTTATTTAGTTTCCCGCATTGAAGTTACATCCTAGCCCCATTGAGTTAGTTTCCCGTATTGAAGGTACATCTCGACCGGTTTTATTTAGTTTCCCGGATTGAAGTTACACCCTAGTCCCATTGAGTTAGTTTCCCGTATTGAAGGTACATCTCGACCGTTTTTAGTTAGTTTCCCGTATTGAAGGTACATCTCAACCGGTTTTATTTAGTTTCCCGGATTGAAGTTACACCCTAGTCCCATTACGTTAGTTTCCCGTATTGAAGGTACATCTCTACCGTTTTTATTTAGTTTCCCGGATTGAAGTTACATCTCAACCGTTTTTATTTAGTTTCCCGCATTGAAGTTACACCCTAGTCCCATTGAGTTAGTTTCCCGTATTGAAGGTACATCTCAACCGTTTTTATTTAGTTTCCCGCATTGAAGTTACATCCTAGCCCCATTGAGTTAGTTTCCCGTATTGAAGGTACATCTCAACCGTTTTTAGTTAGTTTCCCGTATTGAAGGTACATCTCAATCGTTTTTATTTAGTTTCCCGGATTGAAGTTACACCCTAGTCCCATTGAGTTAGTTTCCCGTATTGAAGGTACATCTCGACCGTTTTTATTTAGTTTCCCGTATTGAAGTTACACTCTTGTCCAATTGAGTTAGTTTCCCGTATTGAAGGTACATCTCGACCGTTTTTAGTTAGTTTCCCGTATAGAAGGTACATCTCAACCGTTTTTATTTAGTTTCCCGGATTGAAGTTACACCCTAGTCCCATTGAGTTAGTTTCCCGTATTGAAGTTACATCTCGACCGTTTTTAGTTAATTTCCCGTATTGAAGGTACATCTCAACCGTTTTTATTTAGTTCCCGCATTGAAGTTACACCCTAGTCCCATTGAGTTAGTGTCCCGTATTGAATGTACATCTCGACCGTTTTTAGTTAGTTTCCCGTATTGAAGTTACACTCTAGTCCCATTTAGTTAGTTTCCCGTATTTAAGTTACATCTCCACCGTTTTTATTTAGTTTCCCGCATTGAAGTTACACCCTAGTCCCATTGAGTTAGTTTCCCGTATTGAAGGTACATCTCGACCGTTCTTAGTTAGTTTCCCGTATTGAAGGTACATCTCGACCGTTTTAGTTAGTTTCCCGTATTGAAGTTACACTCTTGTCCAATTGAGTCAGTTTCCCGTATTGAAGGTACATCTCGACCGTTTTTAGTTAGTTTCCCGTATTGAAGGTACATCTCAACCGTTTTTATTTAGTTTCCCGCATTGAAGTTACATCCTAGCCCTATTGAGTTAGTTTCCCGTATTGAAGGTACATCTCGACCAGTTTTATTTAGTTTCCCGTATTGAAGTTACACCCTAGTCCCATTGAGTTAGTTTCCCGTATTGTAGGTACATCTCGACCGTTTTTAGTTAGTTTCCCGTATTGAAGGTACATCTCGACCGTTTTTAGTTAGTTTCCCGTATTGAAGTTACACTCTAGTCCCATTGGGTTAGTTTCCCGTATTGAAGGTACATCTCGACCGGTTTTATTTAGTTTCCCGGATTGAAGTTACACCCTAGTCCCATTGAGTTAGTTTCCCGTATTGAAGGTACATCTCAACCGTTTTTATTTAGTTTCCCGCATTGAAGTTACACCATAGTCCCATTGAGTTAGTTTCCCGTATTGAAGGTACATCTCGACCGTTTTTATTTAGTTTCCCGCATTGAAGTTACATCCTAGCCCCATTGAGTTAGTTTCCCGTATTGAAGGTACATCTCGACCGGTTTTATTTAGTTTCCAGGATTGAAGTTACACCCTAGTCCCATTGAGTTAGTTTCCCGTATTGAAGGTACATCTCGACCAGTTTTATTTAGTTTCCCGTATTGAAGTTACACTCTTGTCCCATTGAGTTAGTTTCCCGTATTGAAGGTACATCTCGACCGTTTTTAGTTAGTTTCCCGTATTGAAGGTACATCTCAACCGGTTTTATTTAGTTTCCCGGATTGAAGTTACACCCTAGTCCCATTACGTTAGTTTCCCGTATTGAAGGTACATCTCTACCGTTTTTATTTAGTTTCCCGGATTGAAGTTACATCTCAACCGTTTTTATTTAGTTTCCCGGATTGAAGTTACACCCTAGTCCCATTGAGTTAGTTTCCCGTATTGAAGGTACATCTCGACCGTTTTGTTTTAGTTTCCCGCATTGAAGTTATACATCCTAGTCCCATTGAGTTAGTTTCCCGTATTGAAGGTACATCTCAATCGTTTTTATTTAGTTTCCCGCATTGAAGTTACACTCTAGTCCCATTGAGTTAGTTTCCCGTATTGAAGGTACATCTCGACCGGTTATATTTAGTTTCCCGCATTGAAGTTACATCCTAGTCCCATTGAGTTAGTTTCCCGTATTGAAGGTACATCTCGACCGATTTTATTTAGTTTCCCGGATTGAAGTTACACCCTAGTCCCATTGAGTTAGTTTCCCGTATTGAAGGTACATCTCAACCGTTTTTATTTAGTTTCCCGCATTGAAGTTACATCCTAGTCCCATTGAGTTAGTTTCCCGTATTGAAGGTACATCTCGACCGTTTTTATTTAGTTTCCCGGATTGAAGTTACACCCTAGTCCCATTGAGTTAGTTTCCCGTATTAAAGGTACATTTCAACCGTTTTTATTTAGTTTCCCGCATTGAAGTTACATCCCAGTCCCATTGAGGTAGTTTCCCGTATTGAATTAAGGTACATCATGCTTGTTTTGGGTTACTTTCCCGCATTGAAGTACTTCCTGGTCTTACTGATTTGGTTTCCCGTATTGAAGGTACACCCTGGCTGTTTTGACTTAGTTCCTGCACTGAATGTTCACCTTACCTTTATTGAAAATGTTTCGCGTATTGACTGACAGTGTTACTATTTTATGCCACTGTACCAAGGGCATTAAATCGTGAAACAGCTTGACACGAAGATATACTAGAAGTTAATACTAAGACATGAACATATTTGTGCTTTTTTATTTAATAGTATTATTGACATCAGATATGGTTCACTAACACATGCAACCTACTTTTATTTGTTCATTGACATTTAAGGTGAACATAACATTTAAGAACACAGTCATGACAATAAAATATATATAATATTATGAGTAGCACAAAAACAAGCATATATGGACCTATTGATAACCCAAAAAGCTAAAAGCGTATTTCCAATTGTGTCCAATACTAATATATATCCACAACCAAAATATTAAAAGAAAAAAGATTATTAAAAGATACAGAAAGTTGTGTACACAGAATCTACTAAAGTACTGACTATCACAGATACAAAAAAAGACAGTAATATAAAAAATCTGATTTTTTAAAGTTAATTTCTTTGTAAATGCTGTTTAAATCTGCTATAATGGAATGTTTACATTAAAATTGAATTTACTATCTACACTGTGTGTCTTGTAACATTCTCGCTCTCAGCAACAAACACAACTATAACAAGGATATGATGAGCATGTATTATAAAACATCTTATGCACATGACTTAATTTTAACTGTTTCACTCTATTGTCAACATTTAACATTTAAATCAACATAGTCTTTTCATATTGAACATTCTCTATGACTATACCCGTTCATAAAGCGAATCACCTTTTTTTTCATTATCTGCACCTTTGCTCATACCAGGATGAGCATGAATAATCAAAATGACATATTGTATGAGTGCAGAAGATAATTTTGTTTGTGTTAAAGTACAGACATCTGTTTTGTCTACAGAAAAAAACAACTTTGGCAATAACATTTGATACAATATTTTGAACAAAATTTTCACCTGACAAAAATTTTTCAATAGTTTCAAACCCAGTACTTGTTTTGAGACTTTTATGGAATGACCATTACATGCAACAGAGGACTGATCCTGTTTACTTAAGTTTTCTTTTTGATCCAAACAGTATGTATTCAGTTTTACCTAGGTGCAATGACAAGTTATTGTCTAACAACCAATCAGAACATTCTTCAAGTTCCAGACCAAGTTTAGTAGAAATAATTTCAGGATTCTGTTGACTTAATTAAATTGCACTATCAGCAGCATACTGGATTATTTTACAATCATTATCAATACTGGTTACCATATAATTAACATAACAGAGAAATAAAAGCGGACCCAAGATACTACCTTGTTGTATGACATACAACATGTATATTTAACATCATTTGAAATAGACCAATATGTTAACTACTTGTTTTCTATCAGATAGATATGACTTGAACTATAAAATTGATCTGACTCCCATCAGTTCTAATGTACCATACAATATCATAATGGTTGACTGTGTCAGAAGCTTTTGCAGGTCCAGCATCATTAAATGAACCATTGGAAGAGTTCAATTTGATGGTATCAAGTAAGTGAATGAGACAACTATCAGTGTAATAAGATTTTATAAATCCAGACTGATGTTCATACATAACATTGTTTGTGACTAAATAGTTTTCTAATTGCACATATATGCATCTTTCCAAAATATTGGAAACAACACTAAGAATACTGACTGGTCTGTAATTACCAACTTCCAAAGTACTATTTTTCCTGTTCAGAGGCTTAACTATATGCAAGTTTAAAATCATTTGGAACAACACTTTCTGAAATAGACATATTAATGATAAAAATGATAGGGTTTTTTAACCAGTCTGCACCATCTTTTAAAAACCTGGCTATCCCAGTACTTTTACTAGCATTCAAATTACACAGTTCCTTGTAAACAAAATATATAGAAACATGTCTCAAATGAAGCTCCTTTTCGGGATTCCTGTTTTGATAAAAATGTAACAAACAATCTGAATTTAAGGGATTCTTTTTCTACCCTCATGGGAGTTTCTTTACAAGTACAGAAGCAATGCTTGTGAACAAATTATTAGAATAGCTAGCAACTTTACAAGAGTCATGACATATCTCATTATCAATAGATAAAACAAACTTTTGGCTATCATTTTCATATCCCAGAGTTTAGCAATTTTACAAAAATGGTTTCTAATAAAATCAATTTCCAAAAATTTCATGAATCTGTGAAGATATGAGTCTGGTAACTTAATGTTGACAATAATTTCAAAGTTTAACCATGGTTCAGACTGAGATTTTAGATCAACCTCTTTAACCGGAGTTACTTCATATAAACGAGCAAGAAATATATTTCTAAAAGATTCCCAGGCACTATCAGCCTCAATAGCCAAAAAACATGAACCCCAGTTAGCTTGCATAAATCTTGTGACAAATCATCTTTAGAATTTTTTTTTTCAAAGATCTAATTTTAACAGTGTGATGACAATTACCTCCCAATTTTTACAGATTTTCTAGTGCAGAAAGTAAGTGCATGATCGCTAAGACCTATTGAAATACAGAATTTTTTATTACTAAACAAAATACGGTCAAGATTATCCAAAATATGAACTGCTGATCCTTTTAGGTTCTTTAATAATGTTAAAAGATTAAATATTGATAAAAGTTAAAACATTCTAAAATGTTCCAAGTGTTCACACATTTTTCTCTAATTTTTCTCAACTTCTGAGGCCAGGCATTGTTCATCGGCCAAGTTGATAGATATTCTTGCTTTTTTGGCGAGGATATATGCAAGAATATCTTTACAAAGAACATGCATAATGCAATGGAGACCTGTCCTGAAAAATAAATGAAAACTGATTAAATAATGCAAACTTTCCAATAATCTCAGTCATTGAAAATACCATAAAATTGTATTTGTATGATGTATGCTCAGAGTTATAAGTTTGTCCAAGCACATTGATTTTTCCAAATACTCATACATTTCACCTGCACATACAATATTCAATATAACCAGTATGTTTTTAAAACTTTCAAGAAATGCATAAGAAGATGGACAAATATCTCTAGATTAACTTACAAGAGTAATCTATGAACTATGTGTATACCTGTGTTATTTAATTGGATGTTACTGTTTGCTCAGTATGTCATAGGTTACTTAAAAATACCACTTCATCAAAATATTACCGGTACATGGCTATGATGTATAATTAAGATCCATCAATGTGATCACTTTAACAGAAGCCAACACAATAGTTAGATAGGTTTTAGAACATTTTAATAATGATAATTAATATAAAATAATGGCATCTGTGATGTTATATTACAGCCTATGTCAAAAGCTAGCATTTAAATATACAAATTTATTGCCTACACACTGGTAAATTTCAAAGGAAGCATTTTTCGTAACTTACATTTTATTAGCCTTCAGACATGTATACAGTGGTGATGATGTACTTATCCCTCTAACCATGTCTATCGGCAAACCAGTCACTGGATACCTGTACAATAATATCATAAACTGTTGTCATCAATCATAACAACATTTAAGAACAATAAGAACTAGAACTATCAATGAAGTGATTTAATACAACGGCATTAGCAGCTTGTTGTTAATGATAAACATGAAAAGTCAAATTGCCCATGAATTTATGAAATGAATCCAATAAAAATGTTGTCAAGCCCAACTGCATATGATAGGTTAAAATTCTGTTCACTTTAATTAGAATTCATTACACTGACAAACACAAGGTGAATGGCATGAGAAATGTCTTAGGTCAATTTCAAGACTTTACATGTAAACAAATATAAGTACATGCAAGGTGAACTCACTTTGGATCTCTCATTTTATACAAATACATTCTTTGAAGATCCTCCATAAATTTTCAATAATCTGAACATATAACAAATTCACTCTTTTTAATACATTTGACAGAACTGCTAAGTACACAGATTTCCATTTAAAACTTGTTTCAAGCATAAAAGTTTCTATCAGTGCAATTATTTCGACATGCGACAGAGATATACAGCCGGATAACAAAATTAAAGTCTTGTCGTGACCAACTCAGTCGCCATCTAAACCTTCCAAAGAATTCCGGCAACAAAATTTCAGCAGCACAAACAAACCATTAAAATGCAAGAGTAACCAGTCAATATCAAAACCATGAGTGAAAAGATACAACTGTGGCATAGATTTTAAACTTCATGAGAGCCTGATGAAGTTTTGACATGAAACTTTTGAAATAAATACATTTACAGTGTTATTGATGTAGTCAATTTCATTATTGCTTATGATGAACAAATCCAAAAAAGATAAACTTTCAGGAATTGAATAACCTTAATGTTTACTGCATCAGTATTCAGTTTCTTTCACAGAAAACCCACTTGAGTACTTAAGCAGTTTTGCTTAGTGCACAACCAGCTTAAAACAAATGAAATGTAACAGAAATTGAAACTGTTGTTACACATAAAATCTATAATAGAGGTGCCTATAACATGTAATCATATCAATCATGGCAAATACAGACAGTCTGCATGACCAGAGTCTAAAACTCCAATGCATGACATCAACAAAAAGGTATGTATAGACACTATTAAAATTTCATAACTGATAAGTTTTAGCATAGTATAAATAATGATTCTTTCATATTACCACTGTAATATTCAAAACATTTAATGCAAAGATATCACATAATTATAATGATTATTGAACTAACCAAAAGCAATACTGAAGAAGTTTTCCAGAACTAACTTTCAGTGACAGTTATTATTTTTTTTTAATATTACTTACTTCTAATTTAAAATACTCTTTGCCATATGAATACTTCTTTCTGCTTGTATTACAGAATGCAGAAGAGTCGCTCAAGAACTGATGGTGCCTTTGATGTGCACAGTCATTGCTAAAATGAAGCAATCTACAGTCATAGTAATACCAGTAATAATCACCTGCATAATAATTTATCAACATTTCAAGATTAACAAATCCGTTTAGGTATAAATATCATAATTATGCAACAACCAATATAAAATTGGAGAATAAATTAGGGGAGATAACCTGTGGTTGAACTTTGGTCAAACTTCACAATAACGTACATTACTTACATTGTGTGGGTTATGAATTAATAAAATTAATAAAATGAAACACATCTTAAAACCTTATAGAGTATGTGCTTAAACATTTTCATACTTCAAAGACATTTCATACTAACAAAGCTAATGAAGATATTACTGACATTTCACTTAGGCAGCAAGACATTATACTGTCAGCATGATCTTTAATCTGGTCCATCTGCAAAATATGAAGTCCTTAAATTATGAGCTTATAGTAGATCTACTACAAATATACAGGAACTTGAAAAATATTTGCCTTTAATACTTTCAAGACTTAAGTAAGTTTATAGTATATACCTTTCTCCTGTATGCTGTAGAGCAGTAAACGTATACCTATAAAACATTATAAAAAATATTTTGTCGGTTTTGTTTAGTTTTGTCATTCTTCCTTTACCAAAAATAACCGATGAAGTTACGAAATTTATGAACTTTTTCATTTCCTTAAAAACACTTTAAAAACACTTGAAATAACCTAAGCAATTTTATTCAAAGACTGTCGACACTGCATGTGATCACACAATATAACCCACTATGGCAGTAAATTTGTGGTCCATGTGAATGAGATAATTAACTGTCATCATTGCAACATTTATTCATGAAAATAAACTTAAAACTCAAAACATAATAAAGTAAACTAACCATTGAGCTGATGTACTGGTAGCTAATGATTTGTGAGTGCTCTTCATTTTGTGAAGACTGAAAATCAAACCAAAATCTGTGGCTGTAGATTCAGAAAACACCAACAAACATTAACCGGGTATACACTGTTAATATTTATATGTCTTTTATTCAAAACACCATTATTTCTATGTCAAATACATTATTGAGCTTGACCATCTTCTTCCAAGCAATCAAGACATTTGTCAGCAATTCAGCATACTTCAATTGGAAATCCCTTTCACATTCTTTGTGGATGTGTGCAGGATCGGATACAAAATAAGAGAAATAATGCCATGAGTACAATCGGCTATGTTTTATTTTTAAATGATTGTTTCTCACAAAATAGCCAAACATTATCTGTGATATTTTCAGGTTCTCAAATATTTAATTCTTGCTTCGTACCGTACCATTTTCATTCTGATTTGAACACTTTACTTTTAGGTATGTCCCTTTAAAGTCATAATCATTACTTGAAATAGAAATCATAGATTTTTTAGTCGGCAGTGATATAGGTACAAATGTATCGAGGACTGCCAAATGCAGACAATTTGAGTTCTGAGAAATGTGCTGAAATAAATTACAATCTTACACGACAGTTGTTACAGAAAAACTTCTTACTTTTTTCAGGTACATCAGCATCATTCAACCCAAGGCAATCCAAGTGAAACCAATCACTACACTGATTACAAAATATCATAAACCTCCTGAAATTATTTGTTTAGAACTGAAATGGTATTTGACAGTTTAATGACATTGTTTATAATTAGACAATCGTATATAGTGTCAGTCAGTTCACATAATTACTTATCTTGCACTTGCCAATTGGCCATGGAGGAAAAATTAACAACTTAATTGTCACATATAGGAATCAGGCAGTACAAATCACCACCACCACTAACAGACATAACAGGAGTCAAACATCCTCCATCTAGACAGACAATCACTTAACTTTCAACATAGGTTTTTCATAACCTGAGTGTGATAAGGTTGTGTTCAGTTATTTAGTACACAGATACTAGCAACATGTGCAGATTTCATTCAATATCATTTTGTTATGGACAAAATAATGAAATGCATTAAAGATTTCTTATGAACTGATATATTATCTGAAAGTTTTTACATTACTTATACCTTTTGTCATACGGCTTTTGACATACACAGTACACCTTGTGTACTTTCTTTGTAATACTCAGGGTAAACAAAGGTGGACCGCTTCCTCTGAGATGCATAATCACATTATCATTGATAACACAAAAATGTAATAATTCATTCTTGCTATGTGGAAAATCACTGAGATGTTTTGTTGATTGATCACTTAAGAGATATTTGCCTCTGAAAACTGTGCTAGCAATTAAATACCAGTGATCACTAGGTGTAAAGATACCTAAAGAATATACTCACTTTTGCTTTGGAGTCCCTTAAGTGATAAGCATTCACCTGTAAAATAATCAAGAATCCATCAGTAACTTCGCCAGTATAAATCGTGTTCCTATATATGTCTTTGGACACCATAACAACTATACAGTGTGAATACACAGATGTATTTCTTCAATTAAGTTAGTGTGATGGATCTTAATTATTTCAAATCATTTAATTGTAACCACATGGAACGAGTCATCTATCTAACAGCTTATTGGCCTAAAGACACATTTTGTCCAATCTTAAATTCTTAATGTTGAATTTAACATATCGGCCATTCATTTTCGAGGATGGCTAACAAATCTAGACAGTACTCTCAGTGCTTTGATCTGATAAAAAACGCAACATGTTTCAGACGACAAAATATAGTATGTATACATATTACACAAAACTTGTCATATACATGTCTACATAATTATATCTACACGAATATAATAATTACGCTTTTCCACTGTCAAGCAGATCGAGTGGTGATCAACATCTGGACAGCCTATTTCATTTGCGGTCAGTCCGCGGTATTCAAGCGTGAAAACAACATAAATAAGTTACGATAAATGAAATACAGTACCCGAATAGATTCATTGGGGCATCTACTCCAACGTTTAACAAAACGATAATTCCCCTCTGTCGAGTCTATAAATCTCCTAAAAGAATTTTTCATACGTAAAAAACGTTAATTGCATTGCATACTGATGCCATTGAGTTGGTACTTATAATTGCTACAGAACCAGAACACATTAGACCACGCCTCCCAACATGAATGTAAACGCCTTCCTCGTGCATTATTCAGTGTAACTTCAATCCGGCTGTAACTTCAATACGGGAGAATTAATGCCGACCAATATCCTTTGCGTTACATTAAACGGAACATAAAATCAGTGAAATCGTGGAAATTACTCAATTCATCTAATAATCCAGTTGTTTCATAAATGTCAGCACGTCCTGTTGCTTGTGAATGATATGCTGCAGCGTTCATTCAGGTGTCTAAATGTTCCATCATCATTAAGGAGGTTCACAGTCATTAAGGCGCATCTTACATCAGTGTCAGAAGACATGTCATCCGGGAAGGACTACACGGCAGGCATCATTGGTAAGTCAGGAAACAGGACGTTTGGATAATTTTAAAATTTGTTATTTACAAATCCAACTGGTTCCTTATCTGTCTTATCATGACAGACATTCTTATGTTGAAATCAATTTATTTCACATATGGACATTTATCTAATTGAGGCCCTGTAGGCTATGCAGGAATGCTATGAAGGATTATCTGCCATGATGTTCAGTTATGAACTTCTTCTTCCCAGTAAAGTGCAAGGCCCACTCTGAGGCATTGACGCACTTGGTGTACTACTTACAAGGTGACTGTGAGGCACACAACAAAACTCGGTACAGATAAAAAGCGGTTAAAAAGTGAGGTGCGTCTAGTGCAGAGAGCCCAGTCCCGCCTTGAAGCTGTCCAAGGTCTGGGGTGCGGCGAGCGTTTCCGTTAACTGGTTCCACTGTCGATTTGCAGATGGGAAGGAGTATCTGTAAGTATCAATGCGGCAGAAAGGAAGTAGATATCTGTTGGGATGGCCCCTTGTAGTGAGAGCTGCAGGGTGGAAGTAAATCGATGCACAATGTCAACGAGGCAATTTATGATTCTGTACACAGGTACTGATTTGGTGTCAGATCTGCGTTGCTGCAGAGTATGCCATTTTAAGATGGCAATCATCTGGCTGGTACTGCTACTGTGGCGGAAATCTCCAGTGACAAAACGTGCAGCGCGTCTGAACTGCTTCCAGCTGGCTGATATTTTAGCAGTGTACGGGTCCCAGACTGGCGAAGCATACTCCGCTTATGAAGACTGTCAAAAATAATTTCGAAAACGGAAGTAGCTATTGTTTACATCAGTTCAATGTTGGTAAATATCAATAAAGTGTCAAATATTGATTCGAAACAAAGATTTTTATCAAATTGCTCAAAGGGTGTATCTGGGATGATATTCGAACGATGTCACCAAAATCTGTACACTGTAGTGACTCTTAATAGACATAGAACACGTCTTTCATCGCTCTCGTCAAAACAAAGCGTCCACACCTCACAGTGACCCTGTACGTGTGCAGTAAAAATATATCCTGGCCATCATGAACTGTCTATCATGTTTAAAGATTCAGTAGGGTGTCAGTTACTCAGTACTTGTTGAGCACCTTAAGGACTAGTCCAACTAATTAGACTGTTTGTGATGCAGCTGAGACACTTTTTTATTTGACTTTGTCCTGAATTGGTTCATGAAATTGGCAAGCAGGAAAGCCAAATAAGAAGGACTATTTGCAGATTTCCTGTCCTAAGGTCATGGTATTCCTCAGCTTTCTGTTTGGTCATTTTCATAAATGAATCAGGAAAGGACCAAATCGGAAAAAGTTTCTTCGAATAGTTAGAGGAGGTTTCCAAATGTGCTGTCACAATAATATTTGTTGGTCTAAGATTCATCCTGCCATTCACATTTGGCTCTTTAATGTCATGTTTTATACATACATACATTAGCACCTTATTCTATTGAGTCTGTGTAGGACAACTACTGTAAAAAAGGTCTTGCCAACTTGATCCAATTAACTAATCTGCTTGTCAGTATGTATACATGAAGTTATAATTTATTTCAGTGATTGGTGATGAAATACTGAAGGGTCAGGTTGCTGATACCAATACACATTTTATGACCAAACATTTATTTTCATGGGGTGTAAAGGTTAAAAGGGTAAGTGGTTTTTGTTAGGATATATATATGTACACATATATATAAATGCATGTAAAATTTCAATAAGTAGGATTCAAAAACTTATTAAAATTTGAATTATTTTCTGAGTATACAGATCACATAATTATGTTGTAAATACAACAGTATTAAAATTACCTTCTAGTTTGTTAAATTTAACAGTCATTATTTTGTAATTTTTTGTACATAGACATTTTTTGCATGTTTAATTTTCACATGTTGCAGATATCAGTGATTCCAGATGATTTAGAAAGTATTGCTAATGAAGTGGCTGAGTTTTCATCTAAGTATATGTATGTGTTCACATCTGGTGGTATAGGACCAACCCATGATGATCTCACATTTGAAGGTATTTTCTTGAATACTTTGATCTTCTAAGGTTACCAGTTGCCATGGAAACCTAAGGAAATTATTTTGAGAGTTCATTTCATGTACAATCATTAGAGGTATATTTTGAAACATGAGTTTGCTTTCTTATACAAATAATCAATATAACCACCTGTTTGCATTTATTGTTTTATAATTAGCATATGTACCATTCCCTTTTATAACAGTCATATAAAAAGGTGTTAATATGTATATGGATCTGTACAATGCTCTTGCATCATTTCTACTAAATAGTCTATTGATCTTGAACAAAGTGTGATTCCCTAAAGCGGATAGATTTACACAGGGTACCCAAGAAAAAGGCAAATCTTGAACATTTTCAACTGTTCACTTTGATAGTGACCATTATTTTAAATTGATCATTGGCTGAAGGTTGGTTAGATGTGTATCTAAAATTGTCTATAAATCTTCCTTGATTTCTGTAGGTGTAGGAAAAGCATTTGATGAACCAATAGAACCAAATCCACATCTTGTTGAGTTGTGTACAAAATATTTTGGTACTGATGATATTAATTCTCCAAAGATGAAAATGGCAAAGGTATGAGTATCATGTAATACAGTAAAGAAAACACATTTCTTGACTTGTTAGATTTTTTATTCTGCCTTTTGGCCATTGAATACTGGACTAAGCATGATGGAGACAAAACTTCTTTGTCTTTTGCTCTGCAGTTTGGTACATGTATTATTTATGCTTGATATTTATTTTGTAAGCTTTGTCATTTTCTTGTAAAATAATTGAAATATAGAGATTTATGCTTGTACAGTAATGTAATGGTCTGACATTTATAGGTATTTTTTTTATGAAATAGCAGTAGTATATAAATGCTATAAAAAGTATATGCTGAACGAGGGTTCAAGGAAGCCATTCCATTTATTAGCTCGTCTTTTTAGCTCACCTAGCACAGAGCGCCAAGGTGAGTTTTTAGGATCGAGCTATGTCCATCGTCCGTCGTCGTCCGTCCATCTGTCCATCCGTCGTCAACAATTTCTTTAAACAACATCTCCTCCTAAACCACTTGATCAATTTCAACCAAACTTCACAGGTTTGTTCCTTGCTTAAAGCTCTACCAAAGTTGTTCAAAGAATTCCATTCCATGCAGAACTCTGGTTGCTATGGTGACCAGAAGGATTTTTTTGAAAATCTTCTTCTCCAAAACCAGAGGACCTAGAGCTTAGATATTTAGTGTGTAGTATTGTCTACTGGACCTCCACTAAGTTTGTTCAAATTATTGCCCTAGGGTCAATATAGGCCCTGTCCTGGGGGTCACTTGATTTTATATAGACTTATAAAGGAAAATTAAAAAATCTTCTTCTCCAAAACCACAAGGCCTAGAGCTAAGATATTTTGTATGTAGCATTGTCTTGTGGACCTCTACCGAGTTTGTTCAAATTATGGCCCCAGGGTCAAAATTGGCCCTGCCCGGGGGTTTACTCTATTTTATATAAGAAATTTGAAAAATCTTCTTCTCTGAAACCACAAGGCCTAGAGCTAAGATATTTGGTATGTAGCATTGTCTAGTTGATCTCTACTGAGTTTGTTCAAATTATGGCCCCGGGGTCAAAATTGGCTCTGCCCCGGGTGTCACTTGATTTGCATAGGCCTATATAGGAAAATTGAAAAAATCTTCTCTGAAACCATAAGGCCTAGAGCTTAGATATTTGGTATGTAGCATTGTCTAGTTGATCTCTACTGAGTTTTTTCAAATTATGGCCCCGGGGTCAGAATTGGCTCCGACCCGGGTGTCACTTGATTTACATAGGCCTATATAGGAAAATTGAAAAAATCTTCTTGTCCAAAACCAAAAGGCCTAGAGCTTAGATATTTGGTATGTAGCATTGTCATGTAGACTTCTACCAAGTTTGTTGCAAATAATGGCCCCATTGTCAATATTGGCCCTTGCCCGGGGGTCAGTTGATTTCAACAACTAGGAGACAGTTGAGGTAGATAACGTTTTACCATGACAAATAACTTCCCTTGATTAAATTTTTTCTTAGTGTTACGATACTCAGGTGAGCGATACAGGGCCATCATGGCACTCTTGTTTCAAAGAAAAGGTTGAGCTGTTGTGATCACTGCACCATCTGCATCTTGCAAAAACTTTCATGTAGCTCATAACTCAGAAACTATAAGAGGTAGCAATTAAAACTTCATTGGTGTTGGATAGATCTTAATGAGGCAGTGAAGACGAGTGTTGGCACTGCTCGTGGCGCTCTTGTTTTATAAATATTTAAATATATTGATTTTCTTTTCTGTGTTATTAATGTTCTTACAGGTACCTAAGTCAGCTAGGCTCATCTATGGTGAGGATAAATCCACTGGAAAGAGGACAAAGTATCCACTTGTCAATGTTAGAAATACGTACATGTTCCCTGGAGTACCTTCTATATTAGAACATGCATTTCCTTTACTCAAAGTGAGAATTTTATATTAACGCTTATTTGTTATCAAAACGTGAAATGATCATAATGTGAACACACCTCACTAGATGTATTTGATTAAATTTGACCTGTCCCTCATTTGATTTTTGGAAATTGAACAATAGTTCAGCTTACCATAACCGTCGCTCGCTCGATGCAGACTTTGGTACGGACCTAAATACTACTTTTTCTACATCCGCCATGCAAATGTTAAACTGATCCATGTTTCAGTGTAAGTCTATATTAGTCCAGTTTTCATGATTACTTTCAGTACTTTGATTTTAGTGATTAATGGAATACTTAATAATTGCTGCTTTCATTTACCTATACTTAAATATTTCTACGTAAATTTTCTATGTGGCTGTTTTCATTCATGTAAGAAGTTAAACATTATGTAAAAATCTAATATGTTACATAAGCTTTTATCATAGTTTTGAATGATATCATCTTTTCTTATGTTATTTGTTATTCTGAGAAAAAAAATTCTTGTGTTAAGCATTATTTTAGATTACCAGTATGTTTGAAATAACTTTACCTACATTATTTGACTTACTTTGTGATTATTTCTCACATACTTTTCCTCCTTTCCAGGATCATTTTAAGAATCCAGATGTACAGATCTATACAAGAGAGATGTATATACAGCTAGATGAGATGTCTATAACTCCTGTACTTAATGAAACAGATGCACAATTCAAACACCATGTAACCTTAGGATCATACCCAGATTTTATCAATAGGTTCGTATTAATAAATCACTTTTACAGACAAATCTGTGAACAAAGGTCACCCTTGAGAAAGACAAAATATGGCCTTTATTGACAGGCGCCCCTTATTAGAGGTCATTTTGATTTTTTATGATCAATTTTCAATCAGGTTTTAATCAAAGTCTTTTAAAAAGTGGCCTTTATTCAGAAATGACCTTTATTCAGAGGTGGCTGCTAACTCTGGACTGTATATGTAGTGGATACTTGAAAGATCATTTTTTAAATTAAATCAAGGGACCTCCTTGGTCGAGGGATAATGCTCTCTGACTAGTAATCACCAGACTGTCACTGAGTTTGAACCCTACCTTGTACCAGACTAATTTTACATGTGGGGAAGCTACCCAGTAGGTTGGTGGCTCTATCTAAGTTTACCTGTGTGGTCTTTCTCTACTGCCAAATAACCCTGGCTGTTGGTGCGACATTAAATCTCAGTGAAAAAAAAAAATTTACATCAATGATAATCAACCATTACAAAATTTTTACCCTTTTCTTAATATTCCTTTTATGAAGTATACTTGCAAATGTGACAATTTCATGGGTTTGTCATCTGTCGTCTTGTTTTGTCACTGAGTTTTGAAGAAATATTCCTATTATCTGTTGTTTAACGGCCCATTCATCAGCTCTGGTCATTTTAGAGTCACCCCATTGAGAGGAAAGTGAAGATACAGAAGAATTGGGCATCTTTATCCTTACTCTTCAAATAGTTCTTCCTAGTTCACCATACCTGATGTAAAGCACCATTACATGCCTCACCCTTTTCCTGTAATTTTCTTAACACAGTCCTTGGCTAGGTAGTTGGGATGGGGACTGAGAAATGATACTCATGCATAATGATAAATCCTTAAATTGATTTTTAATACATCATTTAATCATAATTATGTAGTATGACTGTATTATGTAGTTACACAGACCAATATGAAACTGTATATTGTTGTCTAAATTTTACATTAAACTTGTATTTTAGTGAGTTATTGTATTTTCAGTTATTATAAAGTGAAGCTTACTCTAGAATCAGAGAAGAAAGATAAATTAGAAGAATGTCAAGTACATCTGATAGATAATCTACCTAAAGGTTTGTACTAGCATCTATACTGTGATTTAACTCTGAGGTTTAAATCCTGGAGAGGTGATTGAGTGGTTATGCACTTGACTACTAAACAAAAAGAAATGTAATTTCAAATTTCGGCTTCACCATTTGCATTTCTCAGAGATACTTTTTCAGTTTCCCCATTCCAGCTACTGAGCCAAGTATTGTGTCTAGAAAATGACAGGGAAAAAAGCAAAGCATGTTTAGTTGTGGTGCTTTTCACTGGGCTAGATAAAACAATCAGGAAAAACTAATGGATAAGAGTAGAGATATAAATGTCTGGTTCTCCTTTATTTTATCTCCCCTGTCTCAAGGGTGGCTCTGAAATTACCATAGCTGTCAAGTGGTCTGTTAAACAACAGATAAATAAATCATAAATCCTGGCTTTTCTATATGTTCCTTTTGCTAAGACTAAATCAAGTGTATTCACACGTATGTTCATGATTTGGTTGTTGTCAGTTGAAAGAAATTCTTATTTTGAGTATTTGTTTATAAATCATTTCATCCTCACATAGTACAGTTGTCTGTTTTTTTTTAAAACTTGATTAGCTGATAAAGATTGGACATCTAATGTATTTTTTTTACTAGAGTTAATTTAATCACATAATTTCATGAGAAGTTCTTTCCTCTGTGCAGTTTTAGAGCTACAACGTAATTGTTTAAAAGCACTAGCCACAACTGTGGGTTGTTAAAAATAGACCATTTACAACTAACCCATATACAGAATTTAAAGAGTTATCGCTAGCACCAGACCAGCAGGCTAGTGGTAAATTCGATGACTGCATATTGGTAATTATTTACAATGTATTTCAGATTGTATTGTGCAATATGAGAAGAATCCAGTGGCTAATGCCATACAACAAGTTTATGGTCTAGTAGACAGTGAAGATTCTTCACCTTTTGTTTCTAAAGTTAGAAATGCTGTGAAAGTTATTGAAGAAGCTCTTGAAAAATACAAGTAAGTACAGAGTGTACTGTATTATCTGTACCCAGTTGTAGAAACAATGGTTAAATTCAATCACTGGGTTAAATTTGAGGTTTGGTTAAGAAGTGAACCAAAAGTAAACCAGAAGCAAGATGGCTGCTCTTGTTGTACCAGATGCTAGATGACATTAGCAAGTAAATAAACAATTTAAGGATCTTGAAGGCATCTAACCAATATCCGACACTAAGGTTAAATATTACTATAAATAATTTCTGGTCAAACTTAACTAAAGTTTTATACAATCACTTTTTCAAACCTTAACTAAATTTTAAGCAAAATTAATCAATATTTATAAATTGAGTGCTGGTATTAACTAAACAAATACTCGACAAATGATAGAGGTTAATGATGTCCAATCTTTATTCTGCACACAGTTATAATGCCTACATCCTAGCATAAATTAAGACTTGTTGAATTTCAGGAGAAAAATATTTTTGTGTTCTTTTATTGTTGTGGTAGGTTAAAATTGTGTAAAAATGATTAAAATTAAACAGAATGAGATTTTTTTGGAGAGTTTTATTGTCTGGTGTTTAAAAGAAATACATGAAAAGAATTTAACATATAGATTATTAAAGGCATTTTTGTTTTCAGATTTGAAGAGATATGCATTGGATTTAATGGTGGAAAAGATTGTACTGTGTTACTTCATCTTGTATATGCCATTGTTTCCAAGTAGGTTAAATATACACCATTGTCCAAAAAACATTTTTCATCAATTTGATTCAATTTTACTTCATTATATTTATCTTTGTTTCTCTGATTGTTCGGTACTATCAGAATTACTGATGTGGTATAGAAGTGACCCGCTATGCTCTGAGTTCAAATCTCACCTGAGACTTAGTTTCACTCATGAGGAAGTTGTCAGGCTAGCTTACAGAAGGTCATAGGTTTGTGTAAGCTGGAAAAGTGGCCAAATGTTCCTAGCTGTCAATGTTATGTTAAATCCTAGTGAAAAAAAAGAAATATCCAGAAACATTTATTGTACTAAATTATTGTTGTAGTTTTCTAGGTTGATGGTATAATATTGTACATGATACATCATATTCATCACAAGTGTAAGTTGGACAAATCTTTGGTAACAATTGGATTGGGGATTTTAACCACTTCACAATATTGTTCATGTGATTGTATTTGCTTGTCTGTTTTCAAAGAAAAAGTTGAACAATTGTGATCACTGCAGTGTCTGCGCTGTGCTAAAACTTTAATCTAGCTCATAACTCAGAAATTGTAATTGGTAGCAACATGATATTTATAGGTGGATTAGGAAAGATCTCACTGAGGCGGTGAACAGACGAGCGTTAGCACTGCTCGTGGCACTCTTGTTTATTTATGTCAAAATGTGCTGAGTGGCTATTGTACAACCATCAAACATGATGATTCATATGTTAATTATGGACATTTGATTGTTGCCGTATAATTTCTGTTAGCAATTGGTCATGTATTGTAAGGAGTTGTGTTTGTATTGTAGGAAATGGCCAGAACATGAAGGAAAGATGAAATCACTGTATATTAGAAGTAAATTACCATTCCCTGAAGTAGAGAAATTTATACAGATTTCTAGAGACAGGTGGGTTTAACTGAACATTGCATGTATTGATTATCTTTGTAACAGTGGATGCTTAATCAGTGTGAAGAAATTTAGTTTAAACATATTTATTTGTCTATTTGTATTATTCATACAATATTTTATAACATCCTGACAAGTGGATTGAATTAGAAGCTTCTACAGCTTATAGTAATTCTCTCCATGAGAGAAATTTGAGTGTTCTTGTTGAAGCATCAGCAGGGTCTTCAAAATATTTAGAACATAAAGGAGATATAAATCAAGTGAATATACATACAGTCTTCAGGTCCATTTAGATTAAGTTTGGAAACTGACAGATTTTAATGCCTTGATAAAAACATTTACAATAATTTTCTAAATACATTTCGCTCGAATTGGTAGGAGTCACTAGAAAGTCTTTATTAATTACCTTGCTGATGGTAAAATTTGTATTGTTTTCCAGATATAAATTGGAGATGTTACATTTTAATGGTCGTATAAAAGATTGTTTATCAGACCTTCAAACACAACATCCAGGGGTTAAAGCTGTTGTCATGGGAACCAGACAAACTGATCCTTATAGTAGTAAGTTGGATGTAAATTAAAATATTTTATTTCCTACTTATTTCATCAGATTTAACGCCATTTTCAACAGTATTTCAGTCAAATCAATGTGGGCAGTTATCCTAGCATAAGATGTAATATCTTCGGTAAAATTTGTCACGGACAGTGCGAGCCTCGCCCGGGGTTGAACTCACAACCTCTTGATCAGTAGATTAACGCTATAACCACTGAGCTAACCTGACAGGTCTGATGTAGATAAAAATGTTATAATGTTTTCGATCATTTTGTCAATGAATGTAAAGTGCTGTTTAGTGGAAATGAAAGATTTATTCATATTAGCAAACTCTCAACGGTGAGGACCTAGTGATTACTGGGCAGCAACAATAACCCCTTGATTACAGATATCCTTGTAATATATGTTTAAAATGATCTCAAGCCTTTAGCAATTTTTTCTGGATTTTTTACATCTACAATGTATTATAATTTAGACTTTGTGTATTATTTTTTACAGGTCATTTAGAATCGTTTTCTATGACAGATAAAGATTGGCCACAGTTTATGAGAGTAAATCCATTATTAGATTGGACTTACAGTGATGTATGGAAGTTTCTTAGATCTCTATGTTTGCCTTATTGTAGCTTGTACGATAGAGGGTAAGTACAAAATCTGCTCATTTTGTTCATAAGTTATAGTTACATGGCCTTTATAAGTTAAGAGTTACATTGCCTGGATTTATTTTACGAGCATCTTGTGTCAATGTATTGTTACCCAAAGTAAAATGTGTCTGAAACAGTGTATTTCTGGGATGTACCCCCACAGTTACAGCTGTGTTAGTTGCTAGATGACCCGAATGTGTACACTACGGTAGCGCTATGCACTGACCTGTGTTCTATTGCTCGATGCATTATGGGAATTTGCAGGAACTACTTACAAAATGAAAGTTATAAACAATAGCATAACGTGACGTCACCGTATGGTACACAATGGAGCCAAGTGTACTTCAACATTGCGTTTCATTGAATAATTAGTGTTATTGACAAACACACAAGAATAGAAATGGTATAATGTACTTATTTTACATAAATAAACATATTTTGCTAATAATATACAATCAATATGGTTGTTTTGACATTTTTAATCCTTCCGCGTAACTATATTTTAGCGTATGTATAATAATTACCCCTCACTTTTTTCGTAATGATAATTTCCCATAGGCAAAACAGATAACATTTTTACTGTTACATTCATGGTACCACGTGACATTTTTTTACTGTCACTGGGTGATAGTAAATTTTTAACAGTATTTTTTTTACTGTCACAGGGTAAAGTAAATTTCTAACAGTATTTTTTTACTGTCACATAGGTAACAGTCATTTTTTTCAATATTTTTTACTGTCACATAGGTGATAGTAAATGTTTTAAGTATTTTCTTGAAAAAAGTTTGGGGTAATAAAATAAATAACTCATAGCTTACGTTGTGGGTAACAGTAAAATGTCAGCCTTCGGTCTTGGTGACTGTACTTTCCTCTGGCTGACATTTTTACTGTTACCCACAAAGCTATGTGTTATTTATATATTAGGCAAATACGGCTAGTAATCAGTTCCAAGTATAGAGGTTAGAAAAATGTAGTGAAGTCACGCTACGTATAGAACGAGATGACCCTGACTGTTGGCACAACATTACATTAACACCAGTATGGAAAAAGTGGAAAACTAAAAAAAAGGTGGTAATTCATAATTACCATAAGGTTGTCACTCATTAATGTCCATTGAATACATTTTCAGGTACACATCTCTTGGTAGTATGAACAACACACATCCAAATCCATCCTTACAGTTTGTGGATGAGAATGGTATTGTTAAATATAAACCTGCATATGCTTTAGAAACAGACTCACTGGAAAGAGATGGCAGAAATACTTGATGTTATGTTTTAGATTAGACAAAAACGGCCCATATCACTCAGGTTCATGGCTTGGTCCATGTGGTTTGAAACAAGACTTGAGTAAATGAAATTCTTGAATGAATAAATGATTTATATTGCAATATCTTTGGATTTTTACTGAATTTATTCAATGGCCTGTATCTATGTGTGCATGAGTTGAAGTACTGGCCACGAGGTTATAAAATTATAAACAGTCTGAGCTGAAATCTCATTTCCATTCTCAAAGTTTGATGGTTGAAAATACAGAGCTGATTAATGTTTGAATACCTGTATAGATCAATTATGCTGACAGACCAATGTATCTATAATATCATTATTGTCTGATCATAATTAACTTAGAAATATTAAATATTTAAGCTTGGAGACCAATAATAAGTTTTATAACCTCAGGGCCTGGTCTGCATCAGTTTCACTATTTATTGTTGTTATTGGATTAACTGTTGTGATTTATTAAGGTTTTACATAATTAAATGTTTTTATTAATTATTTTTATGTATTGTATCTGAAGTTTTGTTGAATTACTGATATATGTGGATTGTAATAAATATTTATAGTAAATTTATTGTTTGTTGAAGATTTCTTTTTTTTTTCTTTAGTTGATAGATATTTACTGTTAATCTTAGTGGACTTGTTTGTAAAAAAAGGTTATATATGACTATGTACAGGATTGTAGAGGTTTATCAATTGTTAACAATGAGTCTAATTGACAAGCAAATTCTTCGCTCCTCTGGAAAATCAAAGTACTACTGTGATGATGGAATAATAACATGAAATGTATGATGTTCAACCTAATTGTTGTATAAGTAACACAATAACTTATAGATCAAAGCAATGGTCTCTTTATTAGTATTTTTAAAATAATCATGTTGTATTTCGTGTTTTACATCTTTATGGCATTCATTGTCATTCTTGATTAATCTCACTTGGACATTTGTTTTAAATGTACCCGTATGTACATGCATGTATTAGAAATGATTATTAATGTACTGAAGTATAAACTTTACATGCTTTTAGTATTACCACATAGTTTTGATGACTAAATAAAACTACATGTACCTTGTATCATACAATAAGATTAAAAATAATATTAATAAACTTTTGTAGTGTCGTACCAGTTTGTAGAAGACAATAATGAATATTCGACCCAGTGGGTGTAAATGAAAGTACAAATCATACAAAGGGAAGTAATTCACCACACACTATTAAAGGAAACTTTTCAGCAGTTATCTCGATTCTGTTATATATATATATACTCCCTTATTTGGGGTAGAAATTTGAAGGCTATTTTTAGAATGAATTCCTAGAAAAAAAATGAAGCTATCAGTACATAGCTACCTCAGACCAAATTTTGACAAGGTATGCATAAACAAGGTTTTCTGGTTGTTAGAAATCATAGTTTTGTGGACTGATTCTGTGATAGATTAGGAAGTTTTTCAAATAAGCTGGTATTTATAATGTTTTGTTATGACATGACTATTTTTGCTTTAAATAGTAGTACATTAATTGTGAAGATATACTGTAAGCCAAATTTTGATTTTGTGTGGAGTACCTGTGCTCAACCATGATAAATAGCTATTTTTAGATCTATTGTAAATTTGCGTTACTAAGTATTGCAAAATACAATATCAGCAATAATCTAACTAGTTAATTTATTATTTGCTGTTATTTTGTTTACATTGCATTTTTTAAGTGCAACTTAATGCATGCAAAATTTTCTCACACTCATATTTGTACAGTAAACTGAGTAATTGTGCAATATGACATTAAGATTATGGTTCAAAATGGCGGCTCTGAGTTATTTTGTGTTGTTATATAAAGATTGTCAAAGTTAATATTATATGATATATCACATAAACATTGTTTTAGTGTGGAGTTCTTTTTATGCTTTTTATATTAATGTTTAAAACTTCTGTTATTTTATGGTGTCAACAAGTCTACCTGTCTGACCCTGAAATACCTGAGATCAATTAATGGTAGACATGAGAAAAACATTGCTTTTTAAACCATATTCCCCTATAAGACTTCCCACATTGCTTTTGATTAGGGAAATTATGATACTTAATCATTTTTTAAGTGTTGACTTTTTCTATTTTTTCACTGTAGATTGATTCTGTTTATATTGATTAATGAAGTTGAAGCAGATCTATACACTGTACTGTCCGTCAACTCCTTGCAGCAAGCCTTTGTAAAATATCTGTCAAAATTGAGATATAGATTGCTAATATTTGTTAATACTCAATCCAAATGGTTGTAAAAAGTATTGCCATAATTCTGACTTTAGTGTGGTTTATGAGAATGATAAAAGTTTGCCCCAAAATAGAATACACTAATAAGTTGTTTATTTATTAAATTTGACTAATATTTTATTAAATTATACAAATGTATAATTATAAGGAACCATTAATTTGATGCACAAGATGTTTACATAAACAAGGACTTATAAGTTATATACATGTATATAAGTCCTTGACATAAATAAGAACAACCGACTAAATATCCAGTTAATGCCTTCATATGCACTCAACCTTCACAATATTGAATATTCAGAAATTTATTTATACACTTTGCTAACAAAGTTTACAAATTAAAATAATCAAATCTTACATTTTTTCATTCCATAGATAGTACACTTTGTCATATAAGAAAATTTCTCTAAACAAAAAATGGTAATATTGATGAAAAATAACCAAATTAGGCATGAAATCAAAGTACAAATGTATGCCCTTATTTAGCAAATATTGTTTAAATGTTTGATAAATCATAATTAGGGGATTAGTTAATTCAATTTTTCCGCACTAGGTAAAATTAATACGTGTAGTTAAAGTGACAGGTTAGCCACATGTTGTTTTGGGTCATATAACATTTTTTATTACGCTAAATTTATCTTACCAGTCAAGAATTTGTGGTTTTAAAAAAGGTGAACTGTGTTTATAATATGAAGATAATTGAGATGTTAAATGATCAAATATAAAAAGAACTTCCTTATACCCTCACTAAAATAGTGGGTGCTATATTGGAGTCACTTTGTTTGTCTGTCTGTCCCAAACTGTGTCTGCTCTGCAACTTAGCCATTCAATGGAGAATTCTGAAATAACTTACCACAAATGTTAACCATTGCGCACAACTCCCATGGCTGTAGCTCCAAGTCCAAGGTCACGCTCCGAGTTCAAAGGTCATAATTTTGATCTTTTTGCCATGTCCGCTCAGTAACTTAATCATTCATTGGAGGATTTTGTAATTACTTATTCATCATGTAATCATTGCATAAAACATCCTGTGACTATGCAGCATGCGGGGGTATTTGTCACCTTATAACAGCTGTATAGTTTACATTTTGTTAATGCATTCATTCACTGTATTGTTGTTCAGTTTAGTTACAAATTTTGATCATCACATGAGGTAACTATAGCCTCTGATTGGCTGGTCCTATAAAATCTTTATTTCATAATTATGTATTAAAACTACATGTAGTTTGTGTTTTATATAGATCATCTGTTTGTAAATTCTGTAGTCACTAAACTATATTTAACCATACTTTATTGAAGTCTCCATCTTGTGTGGGTCAAGTTAGATTAAAACATAATCAAATCAACAGTATATGATCATTAACTTTAAACTATTCAACTGTACTATAAGACTCATTAGCAACCCCAGCTAATTTTTCAAATGATCTTTTTGTAAATCCACTGGTCAGAGCTTCTTAAAATAAGCTCAAAACTGTAAAGTTTTTGAAAATATCTCAACCAGAACTAATGTTACATCATTTTGTAGATGTGTCATTTTGGTCAAATTTAGGCACAGTTCTTTCTGTCCGGCATGACGGGTATTTGTATTTTTACTTGCAGAATCCATTTCTCCTGTTACTGTTTGGATATAATGTAGGGTAGAGAGCTGTTATGAAGGGAGAAGGGTACATTTAAGGTCAGGTTGAAGTATCCTTGAGTTTGACCTTGACTGATGTAAAGTATCAAATATACACCTTCGTGTAGGTTTCAAGTTTTGTGTAATCAACTTACAGTCTGATAAGTTTTATAAAGATGAACTTACTGTTTTACATTTAGTTTCCGTAGTTACGACCTCTTTGTTGTCTAATCAGTATATGATACAGTAAACACCTTGTGTTGTTTGTTTCAGACTTAAGTTGTTTTGTCCTCTTGTGTATGTGTGTATTTTGTGTATCACAAGTGCTGTTACAATAATAATATTCTTTATTTAATGAAGGTAACATGTATAGGCATAATTATGTACAAATATGTATTATATGATGTCATAATTAAATTACAACATAGTCTTCAAACAACACATGCAAAGACTGGAAATAAAACATGAAACAATGGTGACATGGATATTAAAATACTGACAAAACACTTAAAAAATCACTAAGTTCCTTTTTGTAATAAGTGGATATTATTAAAATTAGCCATTATCCGTATTTAGTAGATGATAAGATATAGCTTCAGGGCTGTTTAAATGCAAACAGGGTCGAGTTTCACAAAATAACATTTTTTTATGTAAGATAAGATACTGTAGACTGTAGAGTGATTATGAAGATTACATGAATACTTTTGAAGAAGATATTTCTCTTATTTCTAATGATGTAAATCCAATAATAATGAACAAATAATGTTTGTGTTGTAATGAATTAGGAGGGGGAGATTAAGTTATTGGAAGGTGTGATAATTAGATATAAAGCAAAATTAACCAAGTTCAAAACAAACAATTGGTGAGTTAATTGATTTTCCAATTTCCATAGATCTCTATGATTTTTCCTTTGATAAGAGGAAATGCCTTAGGAGTTTTATGAATAGTAATATAGGGAAATTCTTTACTTAAATCTAAGGAGCTTTATGAATATGGGCTCAGATCAAATTGTATTGAAATTGAGATATTTATGACCTACCTATCAGTGTAGTTAAATTGCGTGAAATGCCAAAATACAAAAGCAGGCTATGGTAAATAACGTGACCCCCCCCCTTGATTCACAGTTGTGAGAGCAAAACAAAATATTAAGTTGCAGATCAGATATTTTGTATAAATTTTATACCATTACTTAAGTAAATGATTCTAAACTGTAGTTTTATGTTTTTCTATCAATATGTAATAAGCTACTCCTGTTATGTGAAAGTGAAGTGAAACTTATAAAGGTGTATCAATGATATAAGGCTGTGTTTATTTACAAAGGAACACCTGTTTAAAACATCAAAAATGCTAGTGGAGAAAAATCTGTGAACCTTGTCACAAGATTACAGAGATTCATCCGTCTAGTTGTACTTCATTTCATATCCGCATTATTCATTTATGCATTTACAAAATTAACAATTACAGATGATACTAACTGTTTAAAGGCTCCAATTAGCTTTTTGAATTTAGTAATACAGGACAATAGATAAAATGATAGTAAAATATAAGACATATGTTTTTTTTGCTCTAATACAATATTTACATAATGCCCTTCTTTAGCCACATCTCGTAAAAATGCTGTCAGATGCTTCTTATTTTGTGCAATATCATGGATAAACTACATTGCTGCATTTCTATATGTACTTCATGATTAAAAAAGAAACATTCTGAATGTTTCACTGATAAGACATCTTTCTAGTTAAAATAAGACCTACTTCAGTTTTAACATCGAAAAAGCTAATGGGGCTTTATGCATTTGCTGTGTATTGGAAATTCTAAATCAAAAGTAAGTTATTTTCGAGTAGATACCTATCTTATATTTTAAACCTATCGGATGGTACATGTACCTATTATCTTATTTCTAATCCATGAAGAGTGTTATTTAGTCATGAAGAATTTTCTTCACTATTAAGTATCAACTAATGGACCACTTTTAGCACATGCGCAACTATCACGTTAAATCAGGAACACAGTAAGTGGAGCCTACAAAAAACACTTTGACGATTGCTTGATTAGCATGTTTAAGGAACAGTGGGTAGGAGAAACACTAAATCAATAATAATTTGATTAGAAAAAAATCAGAATTTAAGAGCATGCTTGCTACGCTATGCTCCATTTGCCTAGGTTACTTAGTTTCAAAGAATTTTCTGAATGAACTCTACCCCATACAATGTGACCTTTTGATTGTTTTCATAAATGTGACTTTCTATCATCAATCTGGTATTGTTTTTAGCTCACCTGATTCATCAGGTGAGCTTTTAGGATCGTTGAATGTCCGGCGTCCCGCGTACGTCCACAACCGCAGCTCTTAACGAATCGTGATTAAACTTGCTCTCTCAGGTGAGCGATAAAGGGCCATCGTGGCTGGCCCTCTTGTTTGTATAAGTTTGTGTAAATTCTGTACAGTAAAACTAATTTACATGTCCAGTAAATTTATTCATGGTCCATGAATTAATTAGTTTTCTCAGCCCGTAACACAAATTACAAAAAACGTTCAGAAGTTGGTTTAAAAAATCTTCACCTAGAATTATTTTAAATTCAGAAGTTCAGTGATTCATTCTTCAGTGATTATTTCAATGTCAAGTGTTTATATGCCACACATACGGTACCTTTAATATAATGGCTAAAATTAATGTGAAATCAATATTTTTGTTTGTTAGTATAATTTATATCCATAAATGGGACCAATGTTTGTTGACCTGATTTTGTAAGTTCTGTCACACCCCAAATGCATGTTTTATGCATGATTTTAAACTTTTTCCATGAAGAGATCAAATTTCTAATGGATCAAATGGAATGCATGTAGGTACATAAAATTATGTAGGTAAAACTTGTTTTTTATGGTATGTGAAGTATTTAAGTTTCAGTTATTATATACCGTAATTAGTCTTGTCTTGAAACCAGTTATGCTACCAAATAACATTCAGCATTTTCACTGTATTGACTATGATCGTCATATCTAAAAATAAATTTTGATAGAGGTCATTTGATGAGAATCCAGATGTGAGATTATAATATAGAACGTCAAAATATGGGTGCTTAGTAACAAAATATTCATCCACACCCAGTTAATTGGCAACATGACACAAATCCGTCATTTTTTAAAACTTTTTTTTCAGCTTTGAAATATTTGTTATGGTATGAATTGTTATTTATAGCGTGCTAAGATTATGCGTTTATACCCAGCCAAGTACAGTACGATTAAACTATTAATGTTTTACCTGACTGAGTCCAGACATTCATAGGACGTTATGCACAGATAGTTTATATTGGATATCTACTGTTATAATTTATAAAGCTTTGTCATGTTTACAAAACTTGCAAGATTTGGATTAAATATTTAAAACTCAGATATGACCATGAGCTGTACGGTAAATTTCTATTTTATTATTCCAAATAACTTTAATTTTTTAGCTAATATATTTAAATGCCGATATTAACAACTGACTGTTATGTTATGTAATGTAGAGGACCTTATTGATAGTAAGACAAAATGTCCTGTTAAGCTGATCATGTCTGTTAAATATAAATTTATAATTTTTTGCTGCAGATTTATTACGTACTATGTATAGTCTTTTTTTACTACAGTCTTTTATCTATTGGCAAGTTTCGCACAATGATAACTGTATGTATAATTTGCTGCCTGTGGTTAGCAAGCTGGATTTTTTAAAGTATTTCATAATAAAATCTGAATGTTTATTTACTTAGTAAAACCACTGATTTATGTTGGTTTAATTGGTACTTTCAATATGTTACAGCCTGTCCCATTTTCAGTTATTGCCTCACAAGGCTTTTGATAGAGATGTCATGTCATAATTATGATAGATACATCAGGGAGATGGAATGATTTATATGTTCCTTCAAGAATCTTTGGATATTTTGTCTATAATTTGCCACTCTTGACTCATGCATTAGGAACCAGTGTCTATAGTTTGCCACTCTTGATTTACGCATTAGGAACCAGTGTCTATAGTTTGCCACTCTTGATTTACGCATTAGGAACCACTGTCTTTAGTTTGCCACTATTGATTTACGCATTAGGAACCAGTGTCTATAGTTTGCCACTCTTGACTCATGCATTAGGAACCAGTGTCTATAATTTGCCACTATTGATTTATGCATTAGGAACTAGTGTCTATAGTTTGCCACTATTGATTTACGCATTAGGAACCACTGTCTATAGCTGGAGAAATGTAGGGAAATAGGTTTGCACTGGAAGGTATCTTTGGACTGGTTAGGCTCGATGTGAACATCATACTTGACTTACTGAGTACACAAATAATAGGCCTTGCATGAATATAGAAGACATTCAACCAAAAGTTTGATAAGAAAAGAAAATAACGTGACTTTGATAATGGGACTTTATATTTACTATACATCATATGTACTTAATATTTGCATGTTTGATTTTTTATATTTAAGATAAGACAGTTGTAATTATTACCATATTTGGATATAACCCCCTAAATTAGAGAGGTAATATTTTGCCCAGCAGAATGATCAAGTTTGAACTAAAGACGTAATATAATATGGAAATTATGGCCTGCCACAAATCGGTCAAAACTGCGTCATAGTGTGTTACAGGGAAGTAATAGGGTCAAAGTCTAAAGGAGAATGTGTGGGAGGGGTAAAACCTACCGACAATTACTTTTTTCTGAAACTTCTTCATGTACTCAAACCTATCCCCAACTAAACATTAAATTGTTATTTCTTGTATAATTATGCTTATAAATTGAACATTGAACATTTGTTCATCTTTTATTATTGTTCATGTTGTATACATACATGGTTGCTATTTTGTTGACTTTATATACTTGCTGTAAGTTGCTATGGATACTGTAAGATTGAAGATGATTTTTTTGTCTCTTAAAATAACAGTCAAACCTGTGAACAAAGGCTACCCATTTGAAAGACAAAATGTGTAGTCTTTTCATTAACAGCTGGCCTTTATCAGGGGGTCATTTTGTTCTAAATAATCAATGAGTTTTTAAAAGAATGGCTTCTTTTTACTGTAGATTTATTTCTAAAAATCTTGGCTTGATTGTAGAGTCATGATAAAAATGTCATAGTTTTCTGTTATTCTAGTAAATCCAGAGGTTATATGTTATACATAAAGATATCCAAATATATCTTGAAAACTTTAACTTACCCCCCTGTGAGGCGAAGGTACATTATATATTATAGGATTTATAACTTGTGTATTTTGTCCTACATAATATTCATACTACCACTAAGTCTCTATTCATGAAGTTCATCGGTAAATATCGCCACCGTATTAATCTAGCACTCTCAAATATTCATACCATTCAATAAATGAGCGTAACATAATAAGAAATAGGAGTTGAATAAGATAAAGAATGACTGTTTGTCAACATTACTATGATTATAATAATAATAAAGACTTTATTGATGCAGGTTACACAGTTGGATTACCTCAGTCTTCCCTGTGGACCTCCGCAAATATTAAAATACATGTAAATACAAATATAATTTAACCTTTTCGCTGTCAGACATGTATTGCTACATTGTACACTGTTTTGCAATGGTGATTTTAAGAAATGAAAGCTTATTGAGCCATTTCCCAAACATGTATACTCGTCCCTTTGACAAATATAAGAAGATTTGTGCAGACAGGTATGCCTGCCACATGACTAATATACAGAGATTTGTGCAGACGGGTATACCCGTCCCGTTGGTAAATATACAAAGATTTGTGCAGATGGGTTAAATACCCGTCCTGTTGGTAATTATACAAAGATTTGTGCAGCTGAGTATACCCGTTCCATTGGCAGCTAAAAGGTTAATGTATAATTGTATATACATGTATATAAAAACAACAAACAAACAAATACATTGTAATGTTCAGCATTATTATAAAGAAACCTTTGGTGCTTCCTACCAGAGTGCCACCATTTTAAGAAAGCTACTTGTATTTCAAGGTGATTACAGTTTCTGATTTTCTAGTAGTTATAGGATTTGATTTCCTAATTTAGGGCCAGAATATGGCAATGAATTCCAGCTCAATTCAAGTATTGGTTTTATCTAAGACTGTAGACTTAGTGAACAAATTCAACAACAGGTGACATGTGTGCTTAGTTAAAAATGTATATGTAAAAGTCCTGGGTTTGAGGTTATTAAACTTGAGATTGGTCTCAAAGCTCAAATCTTGAATTTTAAAATTTCTAACTTGATTATGATTAGTCGGTTAGTACTGATGTTATTGATACATTGTTCCTACTGTGTAAGTGACCAGTACATGAACTTTATCATTTTTAAGCTCTCAACTTTTCAATCAAAATATTTTGATAATGTTATTGAGATTTGAAGCTTAGTATGCGGTTTACGTGTCTATAAAATCAGTTATCAGATAAAATTGTTAGATCATATGACTGGTACATTGTACCATGGTGTGACGAGTGTTTTGAATCATATAAAGTGACCTGACATAATGTTAAGTTTGTTTACTTTACTCCATGTTATCTTTATAAAGCAAAAAGCTGGGTGATAATTTTCATTGTTTTGTTGGCAATATTATCAGTTGATTTATACTACATGGCAATGAGATGAAGAAACAGGTCAAGATAGAAGAATTTAATCAAACCGTGAATTATCATATATGGTTTTTAAGTGATATTCACAGTGTTGAAATCCTAATAATAATACATGTACAATGAACAGTCAAACCTGTTAAAGAAGGCCATCCTTGAGAGAGACATAATGTCACCTTAATTGACAGGTGGCCTTTAATTGGAGGTCATTTCATTCTAAAAAACAATTTTTTTAAGAGAATGGCCTTTATTCACAGAGTGGCATTAATTTGGAGATGGTCACTAACATAGATTTCACTGTACAGTCATATATACACAGTCTTTATCATACTGGATTCTAGATCAGGGTGGATCTGTGGTCTATTGGAAACATGCTGGGTATTTATACCCTGTTCTCCTATATCTTATCTGTCCTTGCTGGGGCAACTCTGAAATGACCATAGTAACATGGTAACATGCTGGGTATTTATACCCTGTTCTCCTGTATCTTATCTGTCCTTGCTGGGGCAACTCTGAAATGACCATAGTAACATGGTAACATACTGTGTATTTATACCCTGTTCTCCTATATCTTATCTGTCCTTGCTGGGGCAACTCTGAAATGACTATAGTAACATGGTAACATACTGGGTATTTATACCCTGTTCTCCTATATCTTATCTGTCCTTGCTGGGGCAACTCTGAAATGACCATAGTAACATGGTAACATGCTGGGTATTTATACCCTGTTCTCCTGTATCTTATCTGTCCTTGCTGGGGCAACTCTGAAATGACCATAGTAACATGGTAACATACTGGGTATTTATACCCTGTTCTCCTATATCTTATCTGTCCTTGCTGGGGCAACTCTGAAATGACCATAGTAACATGGTAACATACTGGGTATTTATACCCTGTTCTCCTATATCTTATCTGTCCTTGCTGGGGCAACTCTGAAATGACCATAGTAACATGGTAACATACTGGGTATTTATACCCTGTTCTCCTATATCTTATCTGTCCTTGCTGGGGCAACTCTGAAATGACCATAGTAACATGGTAACATACTGGGTATTTATACCCTGTTCTCCTGTATCTTATCTGTCCTTGCTGGGGCAACTCTGAAATGACCATAGTAACATGGTAACATACTGGGTATTTATACCCTGTTCTCCTGTATCTTATCTGTCCTTGCTGGGGCAACTCTGAAATGACCATAGTAACATGGTAACATACTGTGTATTTATACCCTGTTCTCCTGTACTCCTGTATCTTATCTGTCCTTGCTGGGGCAACTCTGAAATGACCATAGTAACATGGTAACATGCTGGGTATTTATACCCTGTTCTCCTGTACTCCTGTATCTTATCTGTCCTTGCTGGGGCAACTCTGAAATGCCATTGTGGGCGAGTGGTTAAGGTCACTGACTTAATACCACTGTAACCTCTCACTGATAGAGGGTCGTGGGTTCGAGTCCAGCTATCGAACAAGTCTCTTTATGTGAGAAAACAGGCAGTTGCTTCCCAGGATGGGAGTCTAGTACTGGTTCTTCCCAGGAATGATGTGAACTGTCCTCCTCATATAACCATGATTTAGAAAAAGTAGCGAAAAACTCAAATAAACAAACAAAGATAAACAGACTTCAGATCATTAATTTATTTTCTGAATTCATGGAACATTTTATCATTTGATTGTGTATGTTATATCTTTAAAAAATATCAGAAGGTAGGAAAAGTGAAAGTACAGCTTGTGGTTATATATAGATATACTAGAAAACTTGGTACAATCTTTGTGTATGAAGGTATGAAGAAATACATTGACATGATTAGTCATATGAAATATTTGGTTATAAAGGGAACCATGTTGCTTAAATGACACCATACAATTCAAACTTGCACAATTAAATAGATCAATGAATATTTAAGTATCTCTCAGCATGGGGTAACATTTAACTGCATTACATTAATTGATGCAATAATAAAATTGTTTAAATTTTGAATCAAATTTTAGTAAAAATTCAGATCCTTGAATTGTATGTACACAAATTTTGAGTTTTTCATCACAATACATACTTGAATTATTTGATTTCATCAGCAAATCTTCTAATTATCTGACATAATGCATGCACCAGCAAATTGTATTCACAAGTTACTATTAAACCATATAACCAATGTAAACTATTTTTGCTTTATCATGAATTTTGTCACGAATGTTAATTTTTTTTAAAGGAGTGTCAGTCTATTTTAAGTTATGTATGATAAGTCTATGGTAAATTTTAGTTTTAAAAAGATGTACCGGTAGGTTACTGAGTTAAGAGGCTAAGAACTTGTACTTTAAGGACTTTCACCAGATATTGTACAATGAATTATAAATACTTAGATTGTAGATATGGCATGCATTTCTTTTACTACAATTTAGTGTTTAAATACAACACAGATAATTATCTGACTCATGAAGAGAAATTGTTTTTTTTTAAATTTTATATCATGGGACTATATAACACAGGGGTTAGTTGCTAAATTTGAATTTCGTTACTATTAATTTACATAGTGTTACCATTAAATATTTGTACCAAAACCCTGTGGTTGTTCACATTTTTTATAAGGAAGAAAATGCTTTGGTATGATGAAAGTCAGGGGAATTTTCTAAATAAACTTTGATGGCATAATGATACAATGTACATGTCTACACTCAGTAATGTTTGAGTACTAAAACTATACACTATCTGAATGAAACAAAATGTCTTTCTTCTCACTTGAATAATAAAACACAAAGAAATTTATAAACTCATGTATCGATCCACTCCATTATAGAACAAATAATAATAAAGACTTTTTTTTAAAGAGGCAGTAGTCAGGCAATCCTCAGTCTAGACTCTGGAATTCAAAGCTTATTTAAGTGAGGCTCTTAGAATTTAATAATTATTCAAGTGTAGACTTTTTTCTGTTTTGTCAAAATTAAGGCGTTATCTGTCTATCATAGCCAGTTAATTTCTTCATTACCTGAATTAAGTCTGCTTTAATACATAGTGCCTTGCTGGGTACTAATTAAATATATCATGATTTTCAATATTATGATAATGTAATCTAAATTGAATAAATATAAACCTATTTAAGTTATGAGACACACCTATAACCATGGTTACGTAATAGAATAATTTTTAACAGTATATTTTATATAGTATAGTTAATGTTTTTTTACCAAACTTTTCAGTTAGAATAATTTATGACATGAGTTGACTAAAGATTGAATAAAATCATCCATCATACTGATACAAAATATGGGAAAACAGACGGAACCTGATCATATGTTATCATGGTCACACCCATTTTAGAAAATCCTAAAAAATATTGTTTGTTTATATTGAGTTTTACGCCCCTTTTCTACAGTCAGAGTCATATATGAGGCGGTCAGTTCACCTAAGCATCGTTCCTGGGATGAACCAGTACTAAACTCCCATCCTCCGTAAGTAACTGTCCACCATCTCCCATTAGGAGGACATATATGGTCAGTAGCTGGGCTTGAACCCACGACCCTTTATCAATGAGAGTTTACAGTGATATGAGGTCAGCGACCTTCATTGAATATTTAGAACAAAAGTACTTGACACAAAATCAAATTTTATCTTCATAGGCTACTTATACCTAATTATAAATAAGGGAAGCTACCCAATGTTAATTCAACATGCATACGAACCTCTCGTGCTAAACTGCAATAATTATTAGGTATACATGTATTAGCATATGAATTATTATTATGAATAGTTATATACAGCCTCAGTATGCATGAAGACAAAAAATTGATTTTGAGTTAATTTTAAGTACTTGTGGTATAATTGTGCTGAATCAAAATATCACATGGCTACATTTTGTATATATATGGCCATTATACTTCTAACATTGGGTTGTTTGTTGAATGACCTTGGTAAATGACTGAATAAACTCGTAAACATGATCGTTAATAGTTAAAAAATTTAACACAAAATGAGATCTTAAATATCGTATTACAATAATTTATCATTGTACTTATAAGTGATTCATGCATGCCTTTAGAGATATGATGCTTAAATAACATTTATACACCATACATTAATTGTTATATTTTGAATATTTTATTTTATTTCTTTGAATCTTGTGTTTATTTATCAAAATATTGTTATTAAGATAAACAGGTCCAGTTATCTGTATGAACTCTAGTTTTAATATGGTACAAATTTCAGTCAGCACAACTATTAGTCAGAACTAGGTACATTTTATCTTGGCTATAAAGAAGAATTGAGTATCATGCTGATAAAAAATTGGTGAAGGTTTTGAGCAAATCTAACAACATAATTATTTCATAAAATATGTGTTATCTCCCTTTGAACACAACTTAATCCAGTGACTTACTTCAAAATAAACATATTTCAATGTTAATACCTCCAGACAGGAAATTTAAGAAACAAATATTTTCATAACATTTCATAGTTTTGTAAAAAAAATGTGTATATTGTCAAACACAAAGAATTTGTATAGAAATAAGATCTGTAACTATTACTGAGGTGTTTCCAGGCTTACGATTGTGTAATACAGTCCAGACCAGGCTTATGATTGTGTAATACAGTCCAGATCAGGCTTATGATTGTGTAATACAGTCCAGATAAGGCTTTCATCAGTCTCAACCTGAACAGTTACAGTCTGTGAAACTTTAGAAAATAGAGTAATTTGTAATTGTTTTACTTTCAGTATTGCTGAATATAGTTTGACCTAATTTGTGTGTTAAGAAGTAGAAATGGCAGGAGACTGGAGATTTCTGCATTGGCCCCTGGCCGCCTTACCGTTTGAAGTACTGCAGAAATTGTGCAACAAGCTTGATTGTTTTACAAGTCTGGCAAATAGTTACTGTTTGTTAGCATCTAAACTTGGATATGAAACAGCCGACATTGAACTTTTTATTGTAAGTCAATAAATGATGAATTGTGTTATGTCGCAACTAGTAATTCTATGACCACCAATAATGAACATTTGGTTAATCAGTTTCAAATAAAACATGCTTGACGACAAAATACAGGATTGCAAGTTTAATTCTGGCTTTAAGAATGTTTACAATAATTTTTATTGACATAAACTACTGTTTCTAAA
Organism: Lutraria lutraria; assembly: GCA_964023205.1. Taxonomy (NCBI): domain Eukaryota; kingdom Metazoa; phylum Mollusca; class Bivalvia; order Venerida; family Mactridae; genus Lutraria; species Lutraria lutraria. The sequence goes on along the minus strand of OZ026846.1, from coordinate 25,619,700 downwards.
GCTCTTGACATTGGTATTTAAGTTTTGAAAGAGTTACTTAGTATACATGGTATGGTTGATTTTTCAGTCCCGCAGTAGAGGAAACATGGCACCAATAGCAAACAGCCCCACCTATTTGTTACTCATGAACTTTGCTGATCAGGGAGGAACAATACAACTTGTTCAGCATGCTTTGGAGAACTTGCGACATATAGCTGCTGACATAATACCACAAAACCTTGGATTTGTTTCTAATGGTGTATCAAGTAAGTATTTTCTTTCTTCTTGCTTCATACAGGTACTTTTGAAACAGCAATTAACATACACGTCTGTGTATGTGAGAAATTAATTTGTACGATTTAAGTCTGCTAAGTACATATACAGTATTAGATATGCTTAGCCGATTGTAGAAAAATTCTAGGTTTGAATGTGTAATACTCAAGGAATATGTAGACTCAATTTTTTTGTTCTTGCATAACCAATTAACTAAAAGTCATGTGTAACGGCTCATGTAGAGTATCAAAAATATGTCCAGTAAAGTAATCCATATCTCCAAAATAAATCTTCACATTTATCATAGAAGAGAATGTTATGAGAGCTAATATTCAAACAGCTTTATTAACTTCGGAGTATGTTATGTTACTTTATGGAGTGTTACGGATGATATTTTCAGATTATTACACAAGTCAAACCATTCATGTATCCACACATCATCGTAACTCTGGAAACCAGAATACAGAATATTCTATTTGTAATTGCCCACATTGTGCTGTGCCTTATTATGGTACCAACTTGCAGTCTGTACAACCTGATCATTTAGATAGAAGCTACTTTCAACCTCCAAGTTACCACTCACAAGCTATGAATCAAACTGCTAGTGGAAATGGACCCAGACAATTGCCAAACAGAGCCGTAAATCCCTCACACAGGGCCAGGCAAAATCCTGTCGATAATAATGTCTTCGCAGCTCAACAACAAACTACTGAGACTGGTAGACAAACCATGATGTCAACTCACCAAGTTAGACCAGAATTGCTGGCAGAAGACCAGCGCAGAAGATACATGGAAAGTGTGTGTGATCATTGTCGAATACACGCTGACCCTGATGAGACAGCTTTGTTCACTGCCTCAAATGAAAAACAGCATTGTGAATGCTCTTCGAGAAATAACCTTGGTGATGAGAGATTAGCATTAACATCTGTATACAGACAAAGTCCCATTGGCCATACAAACCCAGATGACACTTCAATGTCATCTCAAATGTCTGATTCAAGTACAAGCTCTTATCATGATAATGTATCAACCAATGAATCAGGAAGCAGGACATGTAACCATAGAAACCAGAGAAATCCACAACTTTTACAAAGGACAGACACTTCTCATGTTGGTCCACCTGCAGAAGTTGATTGTCCTATGGCTTGTGGTGAAAATACAAGTAAAAGATCAGTAAAAATGCATTCTACAGATAAAGACAGGCATTCATGGCCATCTTCAAACTCTGAAAATGTTGCAGAATTTAGAAACAGTTCATCCGATTCTCAGTTGTCTTTTTCACGTCGTGGCAACAGAATACATCAGCAGGCTGATTGTAACAGAATTAGAGACACTATGTATGGTAGAGTTTCATTAAGTTCAAATTCGTCTGATCTATCTAATCAGTATCATAACAATTTAGACATAGACGGTGAGAATGTTCAAGAGGAAGATGATGCCAATGGGCAGAATATTCAACCAAGTAATTCAATGAATGAACTTGCAGATAGGCAGGCCTTAACAAGGAATGCTGTTTCATATCTGAATGGTCAAGTAAACTCTGGGAGCTTGACAGGCAGACAGAGTCGTGTGCGTGTTTTTGCAACATATGCTTGGAATGGTGTGAGCGACTCGCCCAGATTTTTGGACCAGCTCGTGCAATGTTGTCAAGAGGTGAAAGCTGCAGGTGCTAAGGTGAAAATAGATATGGATGAGAGTTCTTACAATGCTTTAAGGCTCAATAAAATGGACTGGATTGATAGAAATATTCGTGAGGTATGAATCTCCTTTGCTTTGTCTCCATGTAATTTACTAGTGGTGCAACGGTATACTGGTACATTGTGATACAGCATCGGGCTGATACATACTGTGGAATGATATCCATGTACAACAATATTTTATTTAATAATTGAGCTCATAAGCCATTAAATAAAATGAATGCAGACACATTTTTAGTGTCGTTTTGAACCCTCAAAGATTCATCCCTCTGAGTACCATATTATTCATTATTTGCAGTTTTCCATTAAACCTATATTGGTGCAGTGTATAAAACGTATCTATTGGTACTGATAAGTCATCTACTGGCTACACTATATGAATGAACTGCATGTACATTATACAGTTATGTCTCTAAGTGGTAATGGGTTAGTCCTTGAGTTATTGTTTTTTATTACATCACTGTACTGCAATATGGATTGACTTTATTGAAGTATTTTGCAATACAGGTTATGCCATATCGTTGCAACACTATGATTTACAAATAACTTATGTTGTTAAAATGTTAAGAATGACTGACTCCACAGTAGAACATTTGTCTATCTAATGAAACTCATTAGAGTGTTCTATACCCGTGTTACACTATTTCCATCAAATTAATATACATATATTGTAAAACTTACTTTATGAATTCTCCTGTCTAGACTTTTGACTTATTTAATCAGCAGTTTGATAGGCCAATGTCATATTTAATTCCTACATGCCTTCCTCTACTCTGTGCTGGACAGCGAATGCCAAACAAAAATATGACTACAACAAAATCTAAGTAGTTGATTGATATACAATGTTATTCTACTTTCAAATCAAATTATTTCCTGTATATTCATTCATTTCATTTGCTGTTTTCAGGCCAACTTTATCTTTGTCTGTATCACACCAACATACCAGAGAGATGTCAGGGAACCAGCAGAGCTTGAAGGAGCTCCCAGAGCCAGTCAATTAAATACTCGTTATGTGTATGACCAAATTCGCTCTGAGTATTTCAGCAACAATTCTGTGAATTATCGTGTAATTCCAATATTATTTCGTGACTTTGGAACAACGGAGACGCATGTTCCGGCGTGTATGAGAACAACAGTTATGTACTCCTACCCTGACAATATAAATGCTATCATAGATGCTGTGTTTGGTAGAGGAAGGTACAGACCAGCTTAAATAATGCTCGACTTCTAAATGTTTCAAACTGCAACCTATACCTGATAAAAAACCTGCGACTTAATAATAAAAAATTATAATGAGCCTCTGATAATTCACAAGTAGATTCAAGGGGGGGGGGGGGGGAGCCCAACCATACTAAGTATTATGTCCCCGCCTAGCTGAAATCCTGGATCCGCCTCTGTAACTGATCCTACGATTTGAATCATAATATACCTAGTGAAACTTGGTCTCCAAAATATCCAGATTTATTTAATACTGTTCAGAGTATAAAAGCACAATTTGAGAATGTTTTTATGGGTAGTTGTGATAGCTCAATATGCAGTTAATGATGAAGCTCATAATACCCAAGAACTGCTTCAAGGACATCGTGGGGTTAAATCTTGTAAGTCTGGTAAAATTCTTACATATACTTATAAATTCACTCCAATTGTTACAATAAGCTCTATGCAATGTGATATTTTCTCCAATAACGTTTTCTTAATGATGCTACATGCACAATATTACATTTAACAGCTGTTAGCAATATCAGTGCATATGTATGTGAATACTGTTCTGCTATAAATATCATGACATATTTGTACATATCACTCATACTGTACATATAGATATACTCATATTATATATGTGTAGACATCATTTTATGTAAACTTTACATAGTAAAAATAAATGGCTGGTCCAATTCTGTGTAAACTGTTTTATAATATAATATTATCATGATATATGTGTACAATGCAACCTCTCAATAGCAACACCATTTCAAAGTAGCGAAATTATGTTGTTGTTGATAAGTTGTTGCTCAAGAGAGGGCCGCTCTGGAGAGGTTGTACTGTATACACACATTGTACTTAAAGATGACACTGTAAATCTATGGTAGTAGTATAACAAAATAAACATGTAACCTAGCTGTGTATATTATTTATTGATAACAGAACAATGATTCAAATGAACTGGAGTCTTAGTCTGGCAAGATTTAGTCAACAATTAACACATATCTGTAACTTGTCATACATGAAATACCAATCTTTGTAATTAAGAGTACATACATGCTCTAAAGAACACACAAAACATGAGAAGTACATTACTAAATACCCTATGTGCATTCAAACATGACGTCTTTTATTTTGTTAAGCATCGACCTAAATCTAGCTACCCGGTACCTATTAAAAATTTTGAAAAAAAAAACCCACATCAATTTACTTGATTTATTTAATAACAGAAACATCATAATTATCATACATATTAAAAAAAAACCAGTCAACTGACTAATTTAAACTCTGAGAACAAAGAAATCTAACACTTGATTCCTGGGAGTCACTGTATCCTGCACTAGGATGCATGAATTCAAATGTTGTTGTCCTGATAAAAAAAATGGGTAACAGTTTTCTTTACCAAAAATGTTTGTTTTTTTCTGACGGAGCTCAAAACAAAGGCGCACATGACAAAATGATAAAATAGAATGGCCTAATGCATGGTATGAAAGATATATAATTTAACAAATGCTTTTTTCATCTTTGACTGTAATAATTATGGTAACTAACTTTACAAGGGAGACAAGGTTCAAAATTAGAAACATATATCACCATCACAGAATACTTTATATTTCTATTACTAAACAAAACCATCTCTAATACTGTTTATACTAGGGCTGGGAATTTTATTCGAATATTCGGAACTTCGACGAATATTCGAACATGAAAAACGAATTCGAATATTCGAAAAAAATAATATGAAATTTCAACGTCTCGAGCCAGTTTGAGTAGCAAAAAAATGTTTAAAAAACGGTCCATAAAAGGTGAATAAATCCCATAAAAGTCGGTCCAAAATTGGTAAGTACGCGCAAAATGTCACAAACCAACTGTTTGTTGTTCGCACCATTCTCAATACCCTCATAAACACGTCAAGATAATCAATAGCCTGGAGCGATCATTTGTTAATCCGATCAGCTGATGTCGATAGTCAGTAATTAGTCCAAACACGTGGTAGACAAGGATAAAACACTTAATGCACTGGTCTTTTGCGTTAAATGATGTGCTTACAGCATATCAATTAAAAATATGAATCACTGCATGTTAATGACAAATTATGTTACGAGTTAAGGACTTCAAATGTCAGTCCGTACGCAAATTACATGCTGCCAATTATTTTTTCATTTAAGTATCATTTCGGTTTAATCAATGGCAGCAAGTTGTTTTAAAAGTCGGTATCAAAGATATTAAGAACGCCGACATTCTTTGGCCCAATTTTGGAGCCCTTTTGTTTCAGTAAATAACCCATGCAAGTTGTAACATTGTGCCCAATACGTACGCGTCATCATCAAATTGACATATTTATATAACGACCTGTTTTGCTCGTTTTAACTCAATGGAAGTTAAAAACTCAACTTGGAAACCATATACACATATCAACTAACAACAAACAATGGGTACCATGGCAATACATGAATATTGTATCAAATGCACATACCAGCACATAAACTTCCAACATTTTTACAAAAACTGGCTTTCTAAGCAGAATTTTTTTGTCAAGCTAAAGGAAGTTATTATTTTGTGAACATATCATTTTTTACATGTGAAATATGTGGATTAACCTGCAAACATGAATTCACCATCATGCAAATGGAATTGATTTAAATCAAAGTTAGGACAGATCGTGTTCAACACAGATCTCTAAATACAAATGTATATGACACAGTCATGACTGAATGTACATACATGTATATCTAAGTACAGTCTTTACACTGATTAACTTTTAAGACACACAGAAAAAAAACCTAAATACCAGACCCTTTCCAGACTCAGTCAAGTCAGTTTTTCTGAGAACTCCAGTTTTCAGGGATTAGATTGTACATGTAATTATTTCTTTAAGACATAGCTGTGAAAATATACCAATGTGTTTATAAATACATTGAATCAAACTTCAATATTCTGCATGATAATTATAATGATACGCATTACATTCAGTATCAACTGATATATAGTAAAATAAAGCCTGTAAACAAGGACCACCCATAGGAAGGATAAAATATGGCCTTTGTTGACAAGTGACCTCTAATTGGAAGTGACTTTGTTTTAAAGCTTCAGTGACTGCGTTTTAAAGAATGGCCTTTATTCATAGGGTGGTCTGTATTTGGAGGTGGCAGCTAACAGGTTTGACTGCACTACAATCTTCATGACATATTTCAAATTTTACACAAACCTAGACAAAAATACCTAAGAACATGTAACCTCACAAAATTGGTTTAATGAACTTAAAGAATGCAATGTCAAGGCTGATGAAGTTCTATTTTATCTTCTGACATACAAACATGAGAACAGTCGATTATTCTTTAACTTCGAGTGATAGAATAAAATCCCATTCTTCTGCAAAACAGAAAATTTATAATTAGAAAAATAACATGAATAGCAAACTTATAGCCATATAAACAGCATTAATTAGTATAGACAATAAAAACAAAACTTTAGATATTTTTCCACTAATTCCTAACAAAGGCTTGGCTATGTACATGTATAAAATAAAACGCACTAAATTAAATTTTTTTATCCAAATTGGAAAACCAAAGCATATTGCTGTAAATTTTTCCATTAAATTAGGCAAACAGGTTGAACAACGAATAGTTATGAAATACTTTTAAATAAAAATTGTATGCAAAACAAAATCTTTGGCCACTTTCCAAACAAGACGTCGCTAAAGAGGGTAGATATGTTTTACCCTCACTTCAAACAGCAAAATGAACTTTAATCAAACATTATTTCCATAAGATAACCATATCAATTTTAATATAAATACAGTCAAACCTGTGAACAGAGGCCACCCTTGTGAAATACATAATGTGGCCCTTAATGACAGGTGACCTTTATTCCGAGGTCATTTTGTTCTTAAATAACATATGATGTTATTTGAAAATGGCCTTTATTCACAGGGTGACCTTTATTCAGAGGTAGCTGCTAACACAGGTTTGACTATATTTGTAATGTCCTATTGCACAGATTCAAGAATGTGTCATATATTCATAAAATGTAAAAATAAAATCTCTGGAGGTATAGATGATTATATCATGATCTTCTGGTTACAAGGTAAAAATGGCTAAAATATGATTAATAATGAATTTTACTGATATACATGACAGGATGAAATGCTATAATATACACATGACAAGATATGTACTCATGACAGGATATAACAATATACACACATAACAGGATATAACAATATGCACATGACAGGATGTAATGACATACATATGACCAGATACCACAATATACACATGACAGGATATGTACTATGACAGGATATAAACAATATACACATATGACAGGATGTAACACTATACACGTGATAGGATATGTACCATGACAGGATATAAACACTATACACACATGACAGGATGTAACACTATACACGTGACAGGATATGTACTATGACAGGATATAAACAATATACACACATGACAGGATGTAACAATATACACGTGACAGTATATCCTGATTGATGTTATGTGTCAGTCAGCACAACTATTAAAGTAATAAATGTTTAAGGAAACTTGTCAGATCAGACTAACCTTGTGTTACAGGTTGTACAGAAAGTCTGGCTTTCGTGAACAAGGCAATATCTTTCAATGGTCCACCAGTTACTTTATGTTCAAGATGAAGTTTTTTGAGCTCAGACAAGGGAATGAACCTCTCCAACATTCTTCTATACCTAACGTCAACCATATACCACCTAGGGTTATCTTTCTTGGATGATCTACAAGTTAAACAACAAATGATAATGTTATTGTTAAACAATCAAATTATGTCCGTCCATAAATACATTTGTAACATGTTATATTTATCTTACTAATCATTGTTTTCTAATGTATTTATTCAACATACGTTTCTTATTAATCTCAATGTTTAAAAAACAATGATAACATTAAGTCTTCTTTCAGAATTAGATTTAGACCAAGTTTGATAAGCATATGTATAAAGTATGTTATTACTTTGATATTAGAATTTAGACCATGTTAGATGACCATATGTATAGTGTAGGGGCATTAACACTGTGTGCAGTTTGTTTGTTGAAGATTAAGTGCAGAATTTACAAAGGTCGATCGTATTGGTAGATGCTCCCTGAACTGCGCATTGTCATAGAATGAGTGCTATAGATGATGCTTACAATTTTTATACACATCAAATGAAAAGGGAGAAAGAGTAGAGTATCACTTCTCCCCCCAAAATCAAGAAGTTCAGAGTAAGCATACCTATCATAATGAGCATCTTTAGAATCAAACTGTGTATGATCAACATAACTCTCTCTTACAACCTGAAATCAGTTCACTATTTATATTTAACATATACAATTCATTTAATGCTGCCTTTTTAAAGAAAAGAACATTCAGTTATATACAGCAGCCTATTCGCCTAACAAGTTTTCTGGACTGTATTCTAACCAGTACTCACTTACCCTTCCACAAGGAATCGGCAACATCTCCACATGTGGACAAAAATCAACATGGTTCACTAATTTTCATGGACGGGTATATCCTGCCATGATTGGAAATCGAACCCAGATCGCTTTCTACAAATCTAGCACACCAAGCACTGGACAATGGTCATGTGCATTCAATATGCATTTAATATGTGTTGCTTTATACTCTCCTTAAATCAAACACTGATTCATTAAAATTCTGTGAAAAGTTTCAACAAACTGGTTTAAGAACCTGGAATACATTTTTCTTTCAAGCTTCAATAATAGTATCACAGTGCTGGATTATTGGCAAGATAACTGGTTAAAATATATTCAACAATGGAAAAAATAATGAAAGTTTCACAACATTATATTATATAATGTGTTACTATGACAACAAATTACCTCACAGACAGTAACAATTCCTGGTTCCTTAGTATTACTATGGTAAAAGAAAACTTGATGCCCAACTTTCATTCGATCACGCATAAAATTTCTGGCCTGAAAGTAAAATACTGTAACAAAATAGTGCTTAATCAATATGTTGATGTTTCTGTCACATACTTAACTCGAGCTCAGACTATAGGGTCATAATTATAAACCTAGAAACAAAAGATTTTTTATACAGTCATACAGTCAAACCTGTGTTAGCAGCCACCTCCAAATGAAGGCCACTGTATGAATAAAGGCCTTTCTTTTAAAACCCATCATTGGTTATCTAGAACATGACCTCTGACTCAAGACCACCTGTCAGTAAAGGCCATATTTTGCCTTTCTTTAGAGTGGCCTTTGTTCACTGCTTTGACTGTACATTGACTGTATCAGACTGAATTATAGCAGTATTATAACACACCTGTGTCCACAAAAATGAGAAGATTTAACATAATGGTTTCTGAGAGTTTGACAACTCTGTTAATATTTTTGGTATAATTTTATAGTAAAATCTTCATGATGTCAACTATAAGGTTTCTAGAAAAGTTAATGGTGGCATCAGGTGATGTTGGATATAATGAGTCATTTTGCATTATCACAAGAGATAACAGAGATAAACAACTTCAGTTATTACCGGTACCTATGTTATATCACGTGTGACTATAAATTTTCCCCAAAAGTGCTGATTTTGTAGCAAGTAAAACTACTTAGCTACTGATACCACATGCATAAATTATATATTTTCTGAAAGTTTATTCTTTAAACTATAGCTGCTGAGTTTTTCAAATATCAATTTTGACTGATAGTTTTATTACACCCATGTTTACACATGTACTACCTACTTATGCCATTTTTAACCAAATATCAACTGGTACCAATTTTTTTCAGGCCGATTACATTCTAGTGGGTATAGCTACAGATTAACTTAACAAGAGGGCCATGATGGCCCTATAAATGCTCACCAGGAGAAAAGGTCATTTGGAGATTAACATTGTTGAAGTTTTCTATACGAGTCTAAGTAAGATCAAGTGACCCATCTGGGCCGTTTTTTATCCCATGGCCATTATATGAACAGATTTTAAAGAGGTCCATTAGACAAAGCTAGATACCAAATATCTTAGCTCTAGGCCTTGTCACTGGTTTCAGAGAAGAAGATTTTTTAAAATTTTCCTATATAAAATAGATTAAACCCCAGGGCAGGGCTAATTTTGACCCCGGGGCCATAATTTGAACAAACTTGGTAGAGGTCCACTACACAATGCCACATACAAAATATCTAAGCTCTAGGCCTTGCGGTTTCGGAGAAGAAGATTTTTTAAATTTTCCTATATAAGTCTATATAAATCAAGTGACCCCCGGGGCGGGGCCAATTTTGACCCTAGGGCAATAATTTGAACAAACTTGGTAGAGGTCCACTAGACAATGCTACATACCAAATATCTTAGCTCTAGGCCTTGTGGTTTTGGAGAAGAAGATTTTTTAAATTTTCCTATATAAGTCTATATAAATCAAGTGACCCCCGGGGCGGGGCCAATTTTGACCCTAGGGTAATAATTTGAACAAACTTGGTAGAGGTCCACTAGACAATGCTACATACCAAATATCTTAGCTCTAGGCCTTGTGGTTTCGGAGAAGAAGATTTTTTAAATTTTCCTATATAAGTCTATATAAATCAAGTGACCCCCGGGGCGGGGCCAATTTTGACCCTAGGGCAATTATTTGAACAAACTTGGTAGAGGTCCACTAGACAATGCTACATACCAAATATCTTAGCTCTAGGCCTTGTGGTTTTGGAGAAGAAGATTTTTTAAATTTTCCTATATAAAATAGAATAAACCCCAGGGCAGGGCCAATTTTGACACCGGGGCCATAATTCCAACAAACTTGGTAGTGGTCCACTAGACAATGCCACATACAAAATATCTTAGCTCTAGGCCTTGCGGTTTCGGAGAAGAAGATTTTTTAAATTTTCCTATATAAGTCTATATAAATCAAGTGACCCTCGGGGCGGGGCCAATTTTGACCCTAGGGCAATAATTTGAACAAACTTGGTAGAGGTCCACTAGACTATGCTACACACCAAATATCAAAGCTCTAGGCATTGTAGTTTTTGACAAGAAGATTTTTTAAATTTCCTATATAAGTCTATGTAAAATCAAGTTACCCCCGGGGCGGAGCCAATTTTGACCCTAGGGGAATAATTTGAACAATCTTTGTAGAGTTCCATTAGACAATGCTACATACCAAATATCTAAGCTCTAGGCCCTGTGGTTTCAGACAAGAAGATTTTTTAAGTTTTTTCAATTTGTTGCCATAGCAACCAGAATTTTTAATGAAATTTAATTTTTTGAACAACTTTGAAAGGGGACCACCCAAGGATCATTCCAGCCAAGTTTGGTTGCAATTGGCATAGGGGTGTAGGAGGAGATATTGTTTTAAGTAAACATGGACGCCACGTATTCGTAACGACGCACGACGCACGATGGACGCCGGGCGATCACAAAAGCTCACCCTGAGCACATTCGTGCTCTGGTGAGCTAAAAATACAACAAAATTTTATTTCCAGCAGTGGTCAAATGTTTAAACTTTCAGAAAAGGTATAATTTATATAAGTTTGTTACTTGCTACAGAATTTACGAAAAGATGTCATGCGTGATATTTTAAGTTGCTATGTCTCTGGTTTCACTGTTGTTATTTGGTGGTTTATTACAAATCCTTATAATACTCATTGTAAGAGGAACCAGGAGGAGAAAGTGATTAAAGACTAACCTGGTAGTTGCGTACACCATCCCAACAAGATGTTTGATCAGGACAACTCTTTAGATCTTCAATACCAAACTGTACATAAAAAATAATACTGAATGACAACAGTCGGACTTGTCAACCATCATTCATGCCTAGGCTAAAATCAGTTTTAGTGAAGATGTGGTAGATGAAACTTTCTCTAAACAAGATTCAAACCCAAAATCTGAAGATAACGAGTCCTGCAAGACACTACAGTAACTTCATTGCAAAACATCTATACATATCATGTACACGTGACTTAAATATTTTTTAGAATTTTTCTGTTTAAGTATCCCAGAAATGAATTACACAGAAGATAAATTCTTTTGTTATCAATGGCAAACAGTATAACAGAACAGTAATATAATGCAGTTAATTGAATATAATTGATTGTCATTTAATCAATAAATGAATAAAACAGAATGTAGTCTTGCAGAAATTGATAAAAACAATGCTTACTTAAAATGAACAATAATTTACCTTTTTGAAAATCAGTTATATGTAGAATTTTGTTTAACTGTTATGTACAGTAAAATGCTATTTTTGAGAAGAAATGCTGCAGAATTAAGAAGTGTTTATCTGTTAAAGCCCTAATGCATGCCAATCATAATAAGCCATTCCTACTTGACCAGCATGCCTCTCTGATTGTATCATATGAGTAATATAATTATGAGTTTAGTTCTGAACAATTCTAGTGTACATGTAACAAGAAATGTATGTAAATAATATCTTGTGTCGTAATAATTAAGTCCTTACCACTACCACCATTAAAGAGACATATAAAGAAACATTACAAGTTCTACCTTCATATCAATTCCATTTTCAAATCTACTCTCAGGTTCGGACTTCATCAGCCAGTGACAATACTGAACATCAGCGCCATTCTTTGTTTTCTCAGCTTTTCCAGACAAAGTCTTTTCCTTTGCACTTTTTGCATTGGACTCATCTGCAAATAGGTAAAAAACAGTTTTTAAGTTTAATGCATTTCTTCAATCAGTATTTTATTTGTACATATTTGAAAACAAAAAATAAAAGTAAAACCTAGACATGAAGTGTGTATCCATAGATACCAGATGGCCAGAAGCTCCATCCTGTATAAGGGTGGGCCGATGCATCGAAATATCGATGCATTGCGATACCATGTGCCCCGATAATATGGATTGATAGTAAAGTCTTGATCCAATAATTATCGACGATCGTCAGCTCAACTATCGATAGTTTCAATAATTTCCTTCTCATAAAGTTCATTATTAATTTCAATTAACTTCTGTTGCATCTGGCTATAAAAGTTACATTGTAATATAAATAACGCCACGCATCGAAAAAAGCACTCAATGCAGTATTTGAAGTGATTTTTTTCATCTGTCCAATTAATTCTAAATCATTTCCACAAATATTTTAGCATGTATTTACAGCAAAGTAATACCTTACACTGTGCAAATTTGCATTTACAAGTTAATCTCTGTGGTTGTCAAATCTTGGCAATAACTGCATGTACTGAAATAGTATTCAGCAATAGCAATAATATTGCAATAGTACTTTCGGCAATAGCAACAGTATTGCAATAGTCAAAACTGGACCAAATAGTCGTTACGTCACCCCTAAACCTGTATAAGATCAACAGCCACCAAGACATTTGCCCCCGGATATTTGCCCCCCAATGAAAAAATGGTCAGATAATGCAAGCACGGCACGGAACATTACACCATTATCATACATCATAGCAGGTAGTTGTAACTACCTGATCATAGTCAGTATGAAACATTGCAATTTTAAATTCAGTGCTATGTCAAACAGTTTGCGAAATATTTACCAAATTTTCTCTTTCGTGGCGGCATGTCAACTTATTGTATTTTAGTTTGACAGTTGATCCCGCGCTTTGCGGCGGTCGCGTAAGAATGGCAAACTATGGAATTTACAAATGTGATTGATCGCGATTCATTCGAAAGAAAGATCCGTATTGCCATTGGCAAGGATTTATATACATACAAGGACTTACAAGTTAAATGTTTGTACGGCACAAAATCGCATCCGGCAATTCAATACTAGAATGTGGCCTATGTAGCATTTTTTATCAGGATGTGCGAAGTTTCAGATCAAACGAATTTGTTATTTTGACTTAACTGAACCCGAAACTAAAGTGATCATCTACTCCCATCAAAAATACAAGCCGTTGATGTTTCATGAATCTCATGAATCTGGTCACATGGTTCTACAGTTCACGAGGTACTTTATATGTAGTCCCTGTTTCCACCCTAAAATTAAAATCAGGAGAAACTATCACCTCGATGTATCAGACGTTGCAATAGCCCTACTAATTCGGCTTTCCGGTTGGCCGATTTTCGTGAACGAATTCGGAAGGGCCATCCTCTCAGCCTTACAAACATCTGCATATTTATGTGCGGAATTTAAAATTACGTCAAAATTCTTCAATTACGTGTATAACTTACTTAATTCAATACAAATAACAATAATCTGCATGAATGTGCTTTAAAAATCTGTGTTAAATGTCAAATTTGAAATATTCGACTTAAATTTTACGTCGCGTGAAAAAAAACGGTACGAACGGACTTTAGCCTCATCCAGTTTCCCTCTGTACACAAATACCGTCGGACTGTTAATTCTATATTGATCTTTATAATGAGTACCTAGAATTAACTAGAATTGATTGAAAATTAACTTGCCAACGTTTTGTTGACATGCCAGCTTATTTAAACGTGTACTTAAAATTATTTTGTGAGTAGGCAATGTTTACCATGACACCGGCATTTTACCGCCATTACGCCAGTTTCGTTTTCAGTTGGGAAATAGTGGGAAGAAACAAATCATTAATGCATCTTTCAGAAAAGGTATGTGGGAATAACTTATACTCATATGAGTATAGAAACATGTTTTCGACCCACGGAATGGTTCACTTTGGTCACAGATAGTGTAGTTATCGGGCCCAACGGGTTTTAATTGGGGATTTTCCGCACACAAATATGCAGATCTTTGTTAGACTGTGCGGGACGGAGCCAAGTCGAAAAATGTCTCGCCGTCACAAAGCAGTCTAATAAGTTGGACTAACGTTGCAATATCTGCTGGAATGCATATAAAATATTTAAATAAAGTCAACTGTAAAGTGACCATCTATATCGAACCATAAAGTGACCGTCTATGTCGAACCAATTAAGTCATCATTTCTCATCTGATCGGACATTTTTTGTATTGAGCTCCGAAATCGATATTTAATTAATGACAATTGCGTAAGTTTACAAGTCAGTGTCCACGCTCGCGATTATAAAATTAGTCTGCGTGAATATGTTTATAATGTTTTGTTTATTTGCGACATTTTGCTAAAATAAATACATCGAAACCAAGGACTTATATACATACATATATAAGTCCTTGTCGAAACGTATAAATACCGTGTTCCGTATCTTATAACACGATTAAATGATTATTACAACACACCGATAATAAACACAGCGAATTTCTCTAATAATTTATACATCGAAGTTCATTTAGATCGAACAATTTTTCCTAAGTCCTTTGATATAAAGAGTTTCGGCTGCATTTATTGACAGATGGGCAGATTCATTCCCGTCGTTGGTTATCGAGCTCGCTCCATTCTTAGACTATAAATAGCGACTGCGTCATTGGTGTGAGTAACACGTGACCTCGCTTTATTTCTGTTTTGTTTATATCACGTGATGCCCATTGCAGATATTTCGGAATATTTCGGGCACTGTCACTAATCTGCTTCGCGCAAGAAGTTGCGATTTTGCACTTAGAAATAAGCATTCCAGAGTGTACGGCGGGCTTCCGCCGCCGTACAATAAGTCCTTGTATATATATAAGTCCTTGCTATGGGGTTGGAGTCCAGAAATTTAAGGCCCCTAACCAAAAGTTCCGACCCAAAAAGGCCAAATTTATGTAAAAAAAAATATGAATTTGCAGTGAGAAATTGTTTGAATTGATTTGTTTTAAAAGTATTTATGTACAAAGACCTATATATACCGTAGTATACCAGAGGAATGTATACAGTAAAGGTCTTTAATTGCTATGTAGATGTAATAAGATACATTTCGTTTTCTTTCCATCGCCTGATTTAAATAAAGCATATTAATTGTAATCAAATACTACGAAATTTATATTTTTTTAAACAATTCTGATGTTAAATTCTTTGAAATAAGGACGATAATTTCATGATATTATTAAGCCCAGGAAAATTATTATATCATTATTTTATATATCATGACTACAAAATAAATATAACATTACTTCATAAACAATGCGAATGAATACCTGTGATGTATGTTTTCTGTTATCTAATTAACCTTTTTGGTAGGAGCAATTTGGTTATATATATGGTGGCCTATAGTACAGAAATGACAAGCTTACTGCCAAGTTGTGCCTGTTCTCTGCAGGTTTTATGGATCACGTTTTTTATGAGTTATGGCCCTTTGTTCCTTTTTAGATAATGTATGTATATAGAACTTGTCCAGGGTATTTCTCAACAACTATTTGTAGGTATTCGTAAAAAGAAATATGAAAAAGTGACTGTTCTGGTTCTCTTTGTAAAATCAGATCTATGTCTCTGGTAAAATGTAACAATAAAAGTTACTGTGTCAAGGTGGCATGCATATTCATCAGCTTCAGTGATAGCTCTGGTTTGTGTTTAATGTCGTTTTTTTTAAAAAAATCTGTTATTTACCTTTTTCAGTTTTTTCTGGACAGTATTTGAAATCGTACTTATTTACCCTTTCACAATACAACCTCTCCAAATGCGGAGGAATTGGCAAAATTTCAAAGAAGGGTATGACCTGTGGCGACCTCTAATGCACGATTCACAACGCACCAAGTAGAACGACACTTGTGATTAATTCACACAACGCGTCACATGGTTCAACCTCCTCATGGCGCAAGTAAACACACTTTATAATGAATGTTATTTCCTGTTTTATATATCAATAAAACTATATTTTATATCCTATTAAATTGTATTATACATTGTATATATGACTATTTTCATCTGTAATTTACATACTGAACAATTAATACAATGTCATATGGTATATCTGCGCAATGGCAACTTTACTTGTACAAAGACCTCGTATCAAAAGACAGTAGATTGAGTAAATTGCTATCAAGTCATGCAGATCAATCCAGGTTTTTTTTATTTATGTACTACGCGCAAGTGTGTTATTAATAAAAAGTAAGTTTCACGCAATGAAACATGTTATGACAAAATAAAACAAATATATGCATCTTTTGTGTACAATGTATTAGATAGATCACGAGTAAACGTATTATTATATTAAATTTAGAGGCGAGCGCAACGAGTCGATAATTCCATGACAACTGTTACAAGAGATATTGTATATGATCACAGACATACGATTTATGTTAATAAAATAGTTAACGTGACTTAACTTGAATAAAATATACGTACTCAGTTAACGGCAAACAGTGATCTACGTGATTTAGCAAACGGTTATACTTGGTGGCGATATGCTGAGTTCTACCCTAAGTATATACATGCAGATATATTCCATCTGTGGCTCTATATAAATCCACGACGGGAACAGTCCTAAACACAACAATAATAACTAACTTTGCCTCGCCTTATCTTTCGCCTGTTTGTCACGCAAACTTTTCCCGTTGTGACTCAATATAAATTTTAATTGAATTATAATTATACATATAGAGAGCATTGCCAGCTTTCAGAGCTTATCAGTTGGCTTATCGGGAAAGTTGTCCCCCTTGAAAATCGACTTTTTTGCGATATCGATGACATGGCGGTGACAGGTGCTCTATATAGAGTTATAGAGGAAGTATTTATTTAACTTGTAATAACTTTATTAATATTAAAGGCACAACATTTTCCCTGTTATGTGCACAATTTTGCATCTTTCTTCTTTATAATGATATAAATTTTAATTATGTTATATTTTATCTTCTTGCTTCCCTGATCGTTACAAAATTGTCCCTGTCGGTCTAGATTTTTTATATGAACAAAGAAGGAAATTTCTAAAATTAAGCAAAAGTGGGAATTTCAAACACCTAGAAAGACATTTTGTAGTATAAGCACAACATTTTCCCTGTTATGTGCACAATTTTACATCTTTCTTCTTTATAATGATATAAATTTCAATTATGTTGTATTTTATCTTCTTGCTTCCCTGATCGTTACAAAATTATCCCTGTCGGTCAAAATTTATAAAAACATTGTGTATTAACGGAACATACAAGAAAATTCCTAAAACTATGCAAGATGGCGGAATTCAAGCACCGAGAAAGTCATTTTGCAATATAAGTACAATATTTTCCCAGCTATGTGCACAATTTTGCATCTTTCTACTTTATAATGATATAAATTTCAATTATGTTGTATTTTTTCTTCTTGATTCCCTGATCGTTACAAAATTATCCTTGTCGGTCTAGATTTTTAAAAACATACAAGGAAATTCCTAAAACTGGGCAAGATGGCGGAATTCAAGCACCGAGAAAGTCATTTTCCAATATAAGTACAATATTTTCCCAGCTATGTGCACAATTTTGCATCTTTCTACTTTATAATGATATAAATTTCAATTATGTTGTATTTTTTCTTCTTGATTCCCTGATCGTTACAAAATTATCCTTGTCGGTCTAGATTTTTAAAAACATACAAGGAAATTCCTAAAACTGGGCAAGATGGCGGAATTCAAGCACCGAGAAAGTCATTTTGCAATATACATTTAAGTACAATATTTTCCCAGTTATGTGCACAATTTTGCATCTTTCTTCTTTATAATGATATAAATTTCAATTATGTTGTATTCTATCTTATTGCTTCCTTGATCGTTACAAATTTAAGTTATCCTTGTCGGTCCAGATTATAAATACATTGTGAATTAACATACAAAGAAATTTCTATAACTAGACATAATAGCGGATATTCAAACACCACGAAAGCCATGTTGTAATTTTAGCATCACATTTTCCCAGTTACGTGCACAAGCTAGATTCTTTGCTGATTCGTATTGAATATAAATGTATTAATATTTCTAACATTTTCTTGCTTCCATGTGCGATCTGAATTGACCAGTTTTGGAAACGTGTTGTTTCTCATAATAAGGTACCTACATGATAATTATAGTTATTTGTATATTCCCGTAACCAGGTAGCATGGCTTTAGAGATTAAATCAGTATGCGGATATATACAGTATAAGTATAGCTTAGATGTTAGTGTCAGATTGTGAATCAACATTTTACTGTTTAATATAATGAAACTACTAATTCAAGCATAATTTATCATTTTTTCAATTTATAACTAAAGATCATTAATCTTGATTAAGATGTATTTTGTTCATTTTGTGATCTTTAAAAACATAATTCCTGGGACCAATATACACATATAGATAATTTTAACAAAACAAAGTGCGAAAAGATAAGCATCAGAATTAAAGTATAGTAACATAATGAATGGCTTTAAATTAGCTGTTGAGCACAACCCTGTCATAAAAATATAAAATAATTAAATTTGTTTCCATATAGTAAGACGGATCAACATTTATAGATGAATGCAGATTACATCGCCAATTAACGTGATTATCAATATACATGTGTATAATGGTCCCAGTTAATACTGACCGTAAGTGCAATATACTGTATATAATTAGCTCACTGAACCATGACCTGTATTGGATTTTATTACTACATGCTATTTAAATTGGTAAAAAATGATGCGAATTATGCCAGGCACATATATTATATGTAGACATGTCATATTTTACTATGATAATTAACATCGAACTTATTTTAAGCCAAAAAATGATTGTTAGACTTAGTGGTTTGATCAGAGACTTTTTTACAGTTTATTTATCTAAAAGGGATGTTATATATATCCAAGGACTTATATACATACATGTATGTATATAAGTCCTTGATATATCTGAATTTATACTCGATAAAATATAAACTAGTTATTTAACACAAGCGAATTCAGCCCCCCCCCCCACCTCCTAAAGAAATGAAAAATAATTCAATGAAATAGCATACTTTCCAAAATATTATGCCCCTGAAATCCTGGATCTGCCGCTGTTTAAAGTAACATTTGTCGATAAAAATCAGAATAAATGAAACAGAATGGATTTTACAATCTATTATCTACATATTAACAAAATTAGAATTAACTAAATTTTCACCTTGTCAAAGAAAACTTGTTATTAGCAGAATAAATATAATAAAGCGTACATCAATGGTTATCTTATTATAAAACATGTTAAGCTTGGCTGTAGTTACCCAACAACTAACAAATAACGTTAAATAATACAAGTATAAGTCAAGTTCTTCATGATATAACTTTCTGTCATTGTTTTACTGTATTTGATGAACCACTGATAAGATCATGCCTGCGGGCGCAATGCGCGTCTTGCTTAATGAACCGTGATTCTACTGATTTCAGTGCTATCTAGGGTCTTAAATGGTTTATCTAGGGTCCTTATCTAAGGGACATAATCGAAATTTGATCACAAGCTTCCCTTCGACCGAAAATCAAGGGAGGCTACTTTGTAAATTAGGCCTTGAAAGCTGGCAATGACACAGTAAAGTGTTTGAAACGAAATATATTGGACGTGTAGTTGGTTGATTGGTCAGTTGGATCCTACTGTGGTCTAAGAAGGGATAATGATTCGTTTTAAAGTAAAAACGATTTTTCTGTGCGGATTTATTCTTATGTTTATTTTAATATTTTCTGTGAACCGAAGACATTTTTGGATAAATACAACGCGAGATGCCACCAATCATAGGATGTTATCGAGAGGAGAATTTTCATGTGACTCGGACTTAGAACTCCCAAAACATCAAGACAGAGAATTAAACTTTCCCGAACACATCCACCAGTTATTCTTTTACGAAACAGACAAGGTTATTCCTGAAAGATTGGAAGCCGCGAGGAAGACTTGGATCAACTATGTTAAATCTGGATTCCGGTACACTTTGTGGAACGCTTCAATGATAGAACATATGATTATTACAAATTATCCTTCTTTGTTGAAGACCTATCTTGGTTATACTCACTGGGTACGACGTGCTGATATGGCACGATATCTCGTGCTGTATGAACATGGAGGCATTTACTCAGACATTGATATAAAATCTAAAAAGAAAGATTTGCGTGTTTTATTCTCCAGACTGAAGAACACTTCCGGTGTTGTGCTTTACGTATCACAACCAGCATTTGTGTCAAACGATTTCATGATTGCAAAGCCGAAACATCCTTTCATGAAGACTGTACTGTGTGGACTAGCAGACGCTGATCGCTGGTACGTTCTACCATATATCACAACGATGGTGTCCACTGGGCCTTTGTATTTGCATTACAAATACAAGCAACATGCTTTAAAGAATACTGACATAGAAATCCTTCCGTCATCAGAACTGTTGGAATTCATCACTCATATCACAGGCTCTTCTTGGCACCAATGGGATGGTCAAACTATCTGGTGGGTATTTGTACATAAAACACTGGTTTCATGCATCTGTTTGACCATATCATGTGTGGGTGTATGTTTTTTGTTGCTAAGGAAATATCGTAGAAAAATCATAATGAATCATGAATGAATCATAATGAATTTTAAGAACTTCTAGATTCAAACTGACGAAAAAAATAGAAACCTGTGAGTATTTATTGATGATTTTACCTATAACAATTTTTTATCAGTAATTTATAGAATATTTCAATATCATATTAAATTTATTTTAAATGTTCTGAGTCATAATGTGATTATTCTGTATCATTAATACTCCTAATAATTAATACTATAACATAATAGTGCAATAATTTTTTGATATTTTATTAGTTTTTTTAAATGCCTCTCTATGTCTCATTTTCAAACAAGACGTTCCTTATGGTAGAATAGCTAGGTTACGCTTTCCCTTTATAAAATATTGGAGTCAATTCTATGTTCTCAGTACATTTATTTGCTTTTTATTTTAGGTCCTTAAATACCTCACGTACGTCATCAAAGATTACTTCATCTATACTTTTTTATTTACTTTCTGCTTTTATGATACATTCATTTTCAGTTGCAATTATAAAACTAAGACTTAATTCTTCCTACATTTATCAAATGTACATTCCTTACATATGAGTTCACATAATATTTATCGGCCATCCGTTGTTGTTGATTTTTGTGTTCATCTCTTTATGTATATAATGTAATAATTGTATATATTTAATGCTCCGTATGCATCTTATGCTATTAATATGTTCAAAAACAGGTGGGTGGAGTGGAGGCTAAGTGGAAAATAAAAAAAGCTTCTCTGAGGAATAGAGTCGTATATGCGCAGTCTTGAACCAGAACTGAATAATGAAGCCAAAGTACAAAAAAGTCCCTAAAAGTGACAATGAACTCAAATAGTAATCAAAGTACTGAAAGTACTGTCGGACTTGATTTTTACCATACGAGACAAAAGAGAGAAATGTGTACCCACATCGTTCGAGCCCATACAAATATTTTAACATTTAAAATTACGGACCGATTTTTCATTCATATTGTAATGCAGGTCATATGCATATAGGTAAATGACATAAGCTAGGGCTTTACTATAGTCCCTTTGCTAAAAATTTAAAATGAAAAAGCCTGATACTGGAAAGTTTAATGATTAGCACATTAATTGAGGCCAATTTAATTGCATTAAAAACTCTTTATTGTACAAAACTAGTAAACAACACTTCAGTAACAGTAAATACAAACATTGATTCTTCTGGTTTTAACACAACAGAACATCGTCGCATTGAACACATTCAGGGTCACTCAAATAAAAAAGGTCCTGACACAGTAGAGTAAGACCAGGTAGTTGTATTAACGGTAGATGCAACTAAAAATCCGGTCGAAACACTTGTCGTTATCCACGCGCGCATGCGCAGTCGCATTGAAAAGAATGGACATATAGTAAAACTTTTATTGATTTATGCCGTATCAATACTTATCTTCGGAAAATATTTATGGTATAATGTAATATTTAAGTACTTCGAGATTAAGCATGCATGAATAATTTTGATGTATCGTCTTGGAATTAGGCTAAATTAATGGGAAAAAGTTCGACATTGCCGATCGAGTATTTTGAAAAATGGCGGAAAATTGGCAGAAAGACGTGAATAAGTGGTAAATTGGTGCAGAATAGGCGTAAAGGCCGATGAATGCATTTGTTCAAAATCAATGTTTTTCAATGACTGATACATTAAAGAATCATCTGCATTGATTTGTAAGGCGATTTTGTTGACAATGTTTCCTCTGTGTAGTTGTGAAATTTCTCTAAAAAGGGGTCGAATTGACCACTTTTAAAAAATGTATGCCTCTTACTGCGACATACATGAAGTGGTTTTCCTCACTTCTTATACCAAAAATGATACTGGGAACACTTACTGCACACAATCTTCTGTTACTTCCAATATTTATTAAATGTTTTGGTGAAAAGATAATGATCATTTAACTAAAACATGTGAACACTGTCGGGCATTTTTTTCACCACGGCGCGAAAAACGAAAAAGAAAATCTCATTAAACTCGTCATTTCTTGATCAATTTATAAGATAGGGAAACAATAAGTACATTTCTAAAATCAGCTATCTTTCAGCTTTTTAACATGGTTACTTAAAAAACAATCGGTTAATGATTGACAAAAACATGACAATTTTATTTGAACATGTACACAATATCGGTCATGTTTCCACCACGGCGTGATAAACGAAAAAAAAAAGAATCTCATTTAACTCGTCATTTCTCGATCAATTTATAAGATAGCGAAAAAATAAGTACACTTCCAAAATCGGCTATATTTCAGCTTTCTAACAAGGTTACATTGAAAAGAATTAGTCCATAATTAATAAAACAACAGCCATTTTAATAACAGGCGTCTAATACTCTCCCGCTATGCTACGGTACTACATCGCTAAAACAATAGAATATCGATTAATTATTGATCATCTATACACCAGCTAGGCGAAAACACCTTATGTTAATACATATACGATTATCGAGGAAGTTGCATCTACCTCTATACAACTACCTGGTAAGACCTATATGACCTATAGTTAACTCGATGTTGCATGAAATTCAGACGTGATTATGTAATTCTAAATAATCTGGCGTAAAAGGAACTCTTAAACAGTAAATTTTAAAAGCACGTATCCAGTAATTTACGTTCGTATTTAGCGACTCGAATTATTATTCTTAAGCCGCAGTTTTAACATTCAACCTTCGATAAATCAAACTCCCCACATCGGTTACGCTTTGCTACTAGCCACTGCGGGGAGTGAGTCTATAAATAGCGATTCCGTCATCAAAATAACACTAGTTGGTGAATACGATTAAATGAGAATTCGCTTTGTAATATTAAGAAATGTTAGAAAGGCACAAAACACACACATCGATGGTAGATTGTTGCAAATGCATGAATACGTCCGTGGAAATTTTTCTGAACTATCGAACGAAGACCGAAAGTAGAACTACTTTTACGGCAAGATATTTTATTGGACAGTGAATACGCGGTTTTAATTCTACGCATTTGAAAATCTCATGTATCTACCGACAAGCACTTATTTATATACATGACTCTTTCCATGTAGTTACAATAGAATGATTTGAAATGTATTTAGATCTGACACACTTAATTGGGGAAAGATTCCAGGTACTTCTATATAAACATACCATTTAGTTGCGCACTATTTCCTTTAAGTGGCATTCTTTTAACCAAACTGTTAAGGAGTCCAGCGACAAATATAAGTCAACGATTACAAAGGACTTGGTTTTGATAAAAATCAAGTCCAACAAAAACTATAAACACAACCACCACCATCCACCATACAATAAGATAAATATGTATGGTTGCAAATATAAACTACTTCATTTCACTGAGTTCAATAAATTGTGGTTTTATACAAGGACCACAATGGAAATAAGAGGTATCTGTGTTTTTGTATTATCCTTGGTGTTGGTAAGCATGTCATGGTTGGTTTATTCTTCAAGTATGCAATTGTATTTAATGTACATGCATTTGAAATTTCCATGTTATGTACTCTAGACCGAAATATTTAAATCTATCTATTAAGTATTCAATATATACGAGAATACCTATTAATACTCAGTTTTGAATACATTGTATTTACTTATTATAACAACACTGTAGACACAATTGCCACGCAAAAGAAAGGTAAATACGGATCTGTTGTTTGTACATGTACTTATTGTTGTTTATATGATATCAGTATA
The DNA here is from genome assembly GCA_964023205.1 of Lutraria lutraria. Taxonomy (NCBI): domain Eukaryota; kingdom Metazoa; phylum Mollusca; class Bivalvia; order Venerida; family Mactridae; genus Lutraria; species Lutraria lutraria. The sequence goes on along the minus strand of OZ026846.1, from coordinate 25,594,633 downwards.
TTATTTACAAATTTACCTAAGGACCTAATAAAATATGTAAATACATTTTGCTTACACTTGCTGTTGTTAGTATTTGATGTTGCAATATGTTGTGAATAATCTATCATTTTATTATGGTGATGTAAATGATAATTTTCAGTGAAAATGATCATTTACATCACCATAATAAAATTACTGAATGTTTACGATCACACATCTGGATATAAGTACAATATCAAGTTTTATTATCATTCAACCAACGAACAGAAAGTAAATCAAAGGACTGAAAGTGCACTTACAACAACTTGCACTGCAACATGGAACGGGAACCAGTTTATCAAATGCATGACGGTTGTAGAAAAACGTAACGTTTATAAGTCATCCATAATGGTACCACTGGGCCCTTAGGTGAAGCACTATGCAAGGAACGGTTATCAGGAGGTGGCTGTTACAATCAATGTCAACTATATTGTATAGGTTTTATCAATTATATTATTTCGTTTAGTTTAAGAAAGAGACAGACTCAATATTCCAACAAGTCACAGGAATAGCAGATACTAGCAGATTCCTTAACAGCAACTTATGATTTCTTTATAGTCAGACAACTTCGATCGTTGCTTAACATCTATGGAACAAATACCAATTTAGAGCAATCCCTACACTGGTTCCTGTTGACTCCGAATGTTTTTTTTCCACTTCAAATCTCTGTTAATAATCATGATGATAGTAAAATCATGATATCAAAATATGCTTACATCTATAACATGGGTACGTTTGTTGTATCATCATCTTTGTCTTGTGAGGTCAACACATCTTAATACAAATTCATAAAAGCAACAATATGTTCAGTAGTATTTCATCTAGGAAGAAATAGAATTGGTGACAGTCTATATAGTGAATCAGGGGGAGTAAATATTCACAGTACATAAGGGGAAGTAACTTGTGTGCAATACATTGGGGGTAGGTAACTCTATACACTACGTAAGTGGTTAAGTCTAAACTGGTTCCCGTTCCATGTTTCAGAGTACCTCTACAGTCAGAGTTCAACAGGAACCAGTTTAGAGGTAACTCTACACAGAACATAAGGAGAAGTAATTCTATACATTACTAAAGGGATGTTATTCTTTCAGTACTTTGATTTCATTCTATGCTGCAGCATGGGTTCTGTCCAGTTTTCCCATTTGTGCTAGATATAAAATCTGTGAATGACACTGAAAAATCATCTATGAGAAAATTAAAAGGCAGATCAGAGAATTGAACCCAGTCCTTTGTTTAGTAGGCCAGCATGTTACCTCTCGACCACTGATCACTCGAATTACTGAAGAAACTTAGAAGGAATGGAATACTGTGGAATCATTAGTTTTCGTTGGGGATTTAATTTCGTGGGTCGGCTCATACACGAAATCATATCCCCACGAATTTGAATGTAGAAATAAGGCAGTTCTTTTCAAAAATTAAAATCCACAAATTTATGTCCCCACGAAATAGCCATGTAACAACGGGTTGTTACATACCGGTAGCCATTTTAGTAAAAACCACGAAAATTGAGCCCAACGAAAATAAATGGAAGTACAGTATTTCAGAGGATGCAGCTGAAAACGTTTTTACTTATTTTATCTGACAATGTGGTTAATATCATCAGTGACTGACTAAAGGAACACAAGACAGTATGTTCAAAAGAAGAAAAAGGGTTACAAGAAACAATCTATGCATAAAAATGGTTTGTTTCCGGTCACATGCTCATAAAAAAGAATGTAGGTAAGAAGGGCATTGTTTGGTTATTAATATGATTATTTAAAACATATTTATGGTTCCTTAGGCCTACTTAAATGTCTAGAGTCACAGGGAAAAATGATAGTAGGTCAAATAATCAGACACAAAATACTATCTTTTATGCCTTATGCAATAAACAACAACAACAATATGTTCACAATAAATGAATTTAATTCCAACATCAACAATTATCATCACAGTGTTAATATGGTCAAGTTTGTATAGTGTAATACTGGAGGGAGTGAATGTATACATGGATAGATTTTCATAAAACATAATTAGATATCATTATATTAAAATATAATTACACACATACATGGTCCTAATATGAAATAGATTTATCATCAGATAAACTTGAAGGAAAACCAGAATAAGGTTAACACAATAATTACATTTCCTATTATTTGTTTATTTTCTGTATTTCGCCCAGGAACTGCTGTGTCTTTTTTTTTTCGTACACCAAAAATGCGTTTGTTACTTGTAAAACCAATTATTACCGAAAAGTCAAAGAAGAATTAGCGTTCAAAAATGACCCTATAACGCGCGCATCGGTATTTGTATGTCGGTTTGAATAAAAGGCTGTCAGCCTTTTATGACGACAACGATATTTCCGATACATTTGAGAGTTTAACTGAGCATGTGCGCTGCCTTTCAAGTGAACATAACATGAGCAATACTTACCATTTCAGTTTGTTAACATTTTTTCCGTGATGTTTTCGGTTTTGACAGATACCGAAAGGGTCAAGTTGTAAAAATGACGAATAATTTCTGAAGCCGAAATCTGCAGGTTTGGTAAATCTTGAAATGTGTATTTTGAGTAAACTAGCAGGGTATTTTGTAAATATTTTACAGGGCTTTCATTAATTAATTTAGGCGTTAGAATGATACCAATTTGATTGCTATTCGAAACGCTTCAGTTCCAGGGCATGTCACTTTAATGACCAACAAATTTTAACATTTTATAGGCATTAAGCTCTAAGGCGTTTCCATGAAACAGCTAAATTTACACAGATTATTTATTATTTATAAATAACAAAAAAATGCATTACAAAAATATAGTGAAACAGTATGCAGTTTCCAAGGTAACAATCTTTTAAATACAAGTATTACACATCCGATATTCTATAATATTCCACAACTTAACAATGACATGTAAATATCAAATATATAATTTTTATAATCACACAAACAAATGAGAAACAAGGTAAAAAGCAAAAGCGAGACAGAATAATCTTTCCTAAGAGGACAGAAATCATCAAAATAGATTCTCAATAAAGAGTTACAAGTGGAATGGTTCCTCTCCTTAGCCTGATGGCTTTTCTGAACTGACTTTCATTTGACACAGTCCATTATCAATTTAAAGGATTTAACAATGAAAATGTAGTATGTACCACTCTAATGTAGTATGTACCACTCTAATGTAGTATGTACCACTCTAATGTAGCAACTGAACAATAACGGGAAAAAAATACACGGAAAAAAATAAAACCAAAAACATATATTATGAAACTCATTGCAATTCTAAATATGAAGCATTGTTAATAGATAGTCCTCGTATAATTCAATGATTTGTCATTATGGATGTGAGCAAAAAAATAATGCAATAATAAATATACTAAGAAATTTTATTTACACAGAACATCAAAGATAAAATATCTATTAAACCAAAGCAGATTAATGAAATATGCAACAAAACATGAGCCTACATTATGGCGTAACAATATTATGCTTTTAAACTGATGATTTAACTTGTATTACATACTTGACACAAATATTATAAAGTGGATTAATTAAAAACCTAGCACTTTCAATGCATAATTCATACATGCCTTTAAAATGGGGAGAAATGTGAAGTAATATGTTTCTCAATATAAATTCCTTCTTGACACTGAATAAAGTACAAGTATCAACACAATCTGCTATTAATGTAAAACTTCATAATAAACTATCAACAAAGGTGATTGAGAAAAAGGCTGAAATGATTACCGGTACATTCAATTTTGTTATTAGTATTTCATTATTATATTGAAGCTGTTCATGTAAAATATCAAACATACTGTAAAACTCCTTATAAAGCTCCCCTGTTATTCTTTAAAAAAATCTACTAATCAAGTCCTTAACACAAGAGTAAATCCAAACCCTTCGAAAATCCTACTTTTACAAGAGACAATAAAATATATCCATTAAACTTTAATAGATGAACACGTTCTAAGGTCACATAGGCCATTTCCTGATGATGTAAACCTTAATAAACATTGCAGAGCTCAATTAAGACCGTTCTTGCTGATTTATGATTTAGGAAAAATCTTTCAGGAAAATGTTGAGCTGGGGGGCCTTTATTAGGAATTTAACAGTACTTTTTACAAGAGGCATCAAATACTTCATATGTCTGTGATGAGATATCATCTTCATTCATTGATGCAGAAAAAAGTCTCATATTTTATTAATTTTAATATGCATGATCGGAACGAACATAACCAGGAATGCAGGAATTAAATTATAACAAACGATTTGCTTGTTATGTCATTGTTTTGTGGTTTTAACTTATAATCACAGGATATTCAATCCTGTCAATGAAATAAAACAATACTTTTCTCAGTAAAGTACCCGGTATATAATAATTTAACGAACCATATATCTTAAAATAGAACAATAAAAAATAATATAAATAAACATGTCATTTATGCAACAATTATATCACATTATAAAACAATAGGACAAAGTTAGATAATAAATTTATCAACACTGTGTAACACCAGCCAATAATAATACTCGAGTTTTATAATTCAGTGTTGAAATGACACTAGTTTTGAGATCAGTCAAATTCTTATTAAATCAAAAGCTTTACTACTGTAACAGTTATAAAACTGAAAAATAAAACCCCACAGATATGTTTTAAAGTCTACAGAAAAATTCTCCTTAATAAATTAAACAGCTATTTTTTCATTGCATCTACCTTTTAAAACATCATCTTATCATTTAAGAGTATAGCATGGTGTACACAAATAAAAACAGCTGATGCATCAAACCTGTGTCAGCAGCCACCTCCAAGGTCACCCTGTCAATAAAGGCCAATTTAAAAAAAGTTTCTGATTATCAAAAACAATCGAACCTCTAAATGAAGGCCACCTGACATGTATCTTTCCCAGAGGCGACCCTTTTTCACAGGTTTTACTGTTTAAAGTATAGAACTGAACATGCTCATTGTGAACCTTTTTCCTACAGAACTAGATACATTCAGGACACATAAAAATATGTAAGATTCTCACCAAATCTCAATCTTGAATCTTCAAATATTTGAATCCAATTTGTGACTTCAAATACACAAATTTTATCATTTTTAACATGTCACAAAAGATGTAAAGTTACATATAATACACTGAAGATGATGATGTAGTTAGCTTAGTTTATGACTGTTAACACTTTCCAAATCTGTAAGTGTGGGCTGGTACAAAAGTAAGTGATTTTTCAATTTCTTGCTATTTCAATGGTATTTTAATATTTATTTACAACACTCAATATCCATCATCATAATTATTTTTCTTTTTCTTTTTTTCTTTCTTTCCCACGGGATTCAAAGCTTGTAATCTTGTTGGCTTCCTGACAACCCCTTCATCATTCATCACTTGACCATGAACTCTGGCCGCCTTAAGTCCACTGCTCATTGGTTCATCTACACCAGTCAAACTGTTACGTCCGTACCCGTTGCTCATTGGTAATGTAGTCTGTGACTGTAAATTGTAACTCTTCTTTACCTCGGACATATCTGTGAAAGATGACACAATAATTCATCTTACCCGACATCCTTATATATAACAAAATGGTATTTTAAGCACTTAAACAAAAGTGGAGTTAAAACAGAAATTACAGTGGTTTCTTTTTCAAATTTTAGTTGATTAAATCTTAGCATATCAAATGTGATACATTGTCAATCCAGCCTTAAGTCAAATAAGAATTAAAATTCTATAAGAAATGTAGGATAATCATAATTCACATTAAAGTGAGAAATATGTCACAGCTGTGGCTCACAGGAACCATGTGAACAGTTAAAGACCAAACAAATTTCATGGGTCATCTCATCTACGAAATTAAATCCCCATAAATATAAATGCCGAAATACTGAAAATGACAGAAAACAATAAGGCAAAATTTCTTTACTTCCAAAATATCAAAATCCATGAATTTACTCCCCTGACGGACCCCTGTCCGACGGACCCCATGAAATAGCCATTTAGCCAACAAAAACATGAAAATTGAGCCCAACAAAAATAAATGAAACCAAAGTATAGCAAATCCAGAAAAGAACTTACCAACTCTATTCAATGGTTCTGATACCAGTTGACTTGGTCTCTTAGTCTGGAAATATTGCCCTGTTTTGTCTTCAGCTCGCATTATTTTCTACAAAAGAATACAACATAATATACAGTGAAAATCTTGTGATCAACACATTTTAATGCAGTTTTTCAACAATATTTCAGTAATATACAGTGCAAGTTTAACAAATCAGTTTTCCTAGACTGTATTCTAAACAGTACTAAATTGTACCCCTCCACAAGGAACCAGCAAGTTCTCCACTTATGGAGGGAATTCAACATTTTTGTTTAATTTTCAAAGAAGGGTATGACCTGCCGCGACCGGGATTTAAACCCGTATCGTCAGAATTCCTGTCCTGCGAACTAACCACTCACTGGACCACAGCCCTGGGTTCATAAGTATGTTATTAAATACATAAACAATGTAACATTTCAATTTTCTGATACTATTATATTATTGAACAGTATTTTATTGGTCAGAAAGCGTAAAACTGTAACTATTAAAATGTATTAACTTCCTTACTAAGAAGTTGTGTACTAAACAATTAGGGACACTGAATCTTTAGACATGTTGTCACAGAAATACACCAGAGTGCTATTAATACATTTAGAAGATTTCCAGATTGACACTCGGCATAAATTAGTCAATCTATGCGAACTTAAAAGATATATAAATGATGTCAAACCAGAGTTAATAGCCACCAGTCCTGTGAATAAGGCTACTCTTTACCTTACATGATGTATAAATATAATAGTTTTTACTACATTCATTATATGAACAAGACTAGAGCTTTGTCACAAAAGTGACTAATACCCCCGTCACTGCTTTGACACTAAGAATGCAATAGTACACTATATGGCTAAGTTCAAGGGCATATAACTCAGGAATGAGTGGACCACTGTGTATGGAAATTGTGTCTTGCACAGGTACACTTCATGGTGATACTATGTTTCAAGTTTCAATGAAATCGAATGTGAACAGAATGTAGAAGAAGTTCACGCCACAAACTTGTGATATTGTATGCGGATGGACCAACAGACAGAGTGACTCCAATATACCCCCTCTTAAACTTTGTTTGTGAGGGTATAATGATAATAGCATGATATTCTATAACTTACATGTCTGTATTTGTCATCAAAATCATCATAATCTCCATTTGTCATCCTTGGACTTCTGTTACCATTCATGGTATTAGGTAGTGTAGTTCCTAAAATAAATCAAAGTACTGAAAGTACTCATGGAAACTGAACTTACATAGACTTGCACCACAATGTGGAATGAGAACTAACTAACATGGCAGATGTAGATACATTTAGTACTTTAGAATGATGGTTATTGAAATCTGAACTATGGCTCACTGCAAGAAGCTTGACAAAAATCACATTATTCTTGATTCTAGGACAACAAATACAACTCTAATTTTAAAAATATATAAAACATGCAATGATAAGAATACACAATAAATGTAATATTAATAAATATATAAATATGTACAGTCATCCTGTGTTATCTCTGAATAAAGGCCAACCTGTGAATAAAGGCCAGTGTTATTGATTTGTCAGAATAAAATGACCTCCAAATAAGGGTCATCTGTCAATACATGCCACATTTAATCTTTCCAAAGGGTGGCCTATGTTCACAGGACTGGTGTGACTGTACTTGTACATTACAGTTACCTGTGACAGGTAGAGCAGTCTTCTCTATCTTCAATGGAGGCATCAACCATTTTTGTTCATCATCATCCCATCTACTTAACATTTTTATTTTATCTAGGTTGCTATAGTTACAATCTTTCCGTAGACACGGGTGAATGGTGTCAATAATTTTCTGCATTAATTTCATGTCTCTTTCTTGTCTCCTTATAGTATCCAGATAGTCAATACGCTCAAATTCAAACTCTGACTGTAAATCCAGAATTTCACGATTCAAAGATTCGTTCTGAAAAATAAGAAGAAAATGATGATAATTTGTAGTGACTAGTGTTCATATTGTACTGACATAGGGGCCCCTATGGTACATACCAGTATGGGCAAAATCAAGAATTAATTGTTTGAAGCTTTTTGATATGGTTCTTCAATGACTGAACTAATTATTAAACTGAATGTATATAGCACTAAATTAGTAAAAACATGCTTACTTCTTTCATTTTAACTGTTTCGACAGCTATCGAAAAATGAGATACTTGGGATAAAAATCATAGTTTGACAGAGGAATGCTGGGTTGGCAGGATTCTGTTTACATTGTAAAACATTTTACCTCATAAATCAGTTAAAATATAAGGCTGAATCATGCCCGCAACAATGGCAAGCATATTTAAAATTGACAAGACCTTCATTTTAGAAATACAATCATTCATACCTACCATAGATTTTTAACATACTAGTAGTTATAACTTATACAGTGCTGAGATTTATGTAAAGAAATTAGACTATTTACAGATTCCTTGGCTTTCTCCAGTTTCTTTTCTGTGACTTTCTGTTTATCTCCCAACTGGTCGTATATATCTAACATAATACCATCATCATCCATGTTAGCTATAGCCTCTGAAATCATACAGTTTACATCATTAGCTTCATATAATAGTAATACTATATGTTTTGTTTATTAAAGTGTCACCCTTTGTGCACACAGTACTTGAATCCCGTCTCTCTTTGCCAGCCCCTGGTTGATATGAGCTTACAGTAACCATTATTTAACTAGCTGGCGGCTTACCAAGTGAACACATCAGTTCTAACCCGGTCACCACTAGGGTTTGAACATTCGATCTCTCGACCTGAAGACGGACACCCTTACCACTCAGTCATGGTTGTTGTATTGTATCAGTATGTACTAAAGTAATAGTAATATAGTAATACATTGTACAATAAAGATTTCACTAAGTGTATGTACTCCCATTACATATAAAGTAGTGCAGCAAGACATGACCTATTCATTTGCAAATTGGTGAACCTGGTCTTGTTCGAAGTTTGTAGAATGTAAAAATTATGATAATACAAACTTTCATACGTGCAGAAATGCATTTTGCCTGTCTCATATTCACACAAGATTGAAGATGTCTGAAGATTGTAAATTTGAAGACTTATATAAATAATAAAGTTATAAATAACAGTGTTCATAAGTTAGGATTATTTAACCAAAATTATAGAAAACCAAAACCTTACCTGCTAGTCTTCTCTTTCTTTCATCAGCAAACATTTTCCTCTTTTTTCTTTTTTCTTTCAATTCTTTGTTTTCTTTATTTTCACCACCAACCATTTGTTGTTCAAGTTCTTGTAGTCTGAAAACATGTTTCAAAGTAAATTACACCTGAAGATGAACATTTGAAGAGTGTTTTATATTCCTGAAACTTAATTGTGAGGGCCTGATGAACACATGTAGCAGGGGAAAAAATTCAGTGGACATAATCCATTGATAGTCTATGGACATTTGTGCACTCTTCATAACATGAAACAAAATTGGTTACAAAGAAATATTGAAAAGAAACAGAACCCTGTTTGAAAAATTGAATAATATCTTTCCATAGCCGTCACTCGCTTGTAGCCATGAATTTTGATGAATATCAAAGTACCAAGTTTTTCTACACCCTTCATGCAATTGTTAAACTGCATGGTTAAAACATGTTGTAGAGCAGGTCTATATAAGTTCAGTCTCCATGAGCACTGTCAGTTCTTTTATTAAACTTTCAATTACTTTTTTAAAGTTTAGAAATTTTGATTGAGGAGATAAAAGCCTGGGATGTACATGTACTATTGCTACACCATACAAAAAGTAGAAATATAAAGACGAGAATCATGACAAACCTTTTGAGTGCTTCATTCTGCTGGAATTTTATCTGATCCTGCATGTTTGTATGGGTTGGTGAGGATCTTGGTGCCAGGGAGCCTGGTGTATGGGGGTCTTCAGTGGAGGAAGGGACTTGTTCAGCCCTGCGGCCCCCAGAGGTAGTAGGCCTGACAAGGATTCCCTCATCCCCTGATGCTGTCACAGATCTGATCACCATTTGTCCATTCACTATTGTTACTTTCTTATCTTGATCAGGATATTGTACGGCTGTTTGTTGTTCAGCTTGAACAGGGACCTGAGCATTAGGGGCCGCTGACCCTAAACTACTTGAAGATGATTGTAAGTCCTCAGTCTGTACATCACTCTGAAATGTACAACATTTACTTCAGTCTCCCATCATCCACCATCATTGTAATTGATCATTTCATGGTTACTTAATTGTAACAGTAAAAAGTGAATACTGTATTCATTTATTCTAATCTAAACTTGTTATGTGTAATATAATGTTCAACAAAAAATGAAAGTGAAAAACATATTGCTTTTGAAAACAGCCTTCAGTAACGTATGATCTCACAATATTCCACTAATAAATTCATACCACACTCTGAAGTCTGACATCATCCGCTCCTGAAATATACATAATAAATATACATGTACTAGCATACAGATTTTTACATCAATTACAATTAATGTTTTAAATTCAGATACTTATAGTTAACAATAACAACATTTAAACCCTTTCAAACAGGTACATGGTAAAGAGAAGAGTGCCAGGTTACGAAATACGTCTGTCAAGAGGCATAACTCAGAAGTGCCAGGGCTGATTGGACTGGTTATATAACTTGACCGATTTCTGAAGGCCATAAACATTTCCATCAAGTTTGCTGAGGATCCGAATAAAACTCTTTGAATTAGGGAGCGGACACCATTGTGGACATCGCCCGCCCACCAACCCGATCAATAGATTCGGGATTGTTTGGTGTGAACTGGCAAGACAGTTTTTCATATCCTGTGTAGTTGTTGTGTGTATGCTTCTATGTGTGCAGTATCAGCTGATTTACGATAATGCTGTAGGTGGACATTTTAAAATTAATTTTACAATAGCATGTCCTAGGGATCTACTTTTACTTTCACAAATAAATTACCTGGACCAGAGGGTAAGCTTTGTCCAGCCACAGATCCAGGTCTCTCTGCAAGTTCACCATTAACTTCTTTTTCAGCATATTCAGTTTGAGTAACAATTGCCTGCAATAAATTCAGCTATATATAACTTTAATGGTATTTAAATTTGATATGTATTAGGTTAAAACATATACTGAGTTCAGAGACCAATCATAAACAAAAGACATAAATATGCCAGTTTTAATGTAGCTCAGCCTTAAAATGAACAATGAAAATGTAACTGACCACAATTAGAATCAATTTATAAATCTTGGGACAATCTATATATCCTTTGGTATAAAAATTAGTTTCACCATCAAATTTAAAACATTGTATTTGGCAAATAAATGCAGAAGCAAAAGTTTACATGTTCATACCTGGAGTAATACTCATAGGCAAGAAGTAAAATAAAATAAAACATGAACCTTGGTTGCACCTTTATTTATTGATATCATCATCATTGGGATACGAAATAACAGCTCAATGCTGAATATATTCTTAAACAGACAGGAGGACAGTGAAAATTTGTATAACCTATTACACCTTTAATTAGACAGGTTTTAATGATTAAAGTAAAAAAATACAATCTTCATGAGACTAGTGGTTATGATACAAGAGGTAATACTGGTACAGTGCCACCTCTTCAACACAACATCCTTTGGGAGTAGAAAAATTATGTTGTTGTTAAGAGGTTGTCGCTCTAGAGAGGTTGAATTAATAGTAAAATCATGTGGTGGCAAAAACTCATGCTGTTGTTGATGGGATGTTGTGGCTCAAGAGAGGGTGGGCCGCTCTGCTGAGGTTGAACTGTACTTACATTTCCTGCAGCATCTTTAGCCGGGGTACCATCTGGATTTAAGACTGGAACCAGTGCAACCTTTTGTGACTCCTGAGAAGATTGATTGGACTGGTTTGCAGATTGTTCCCCTTGAACTGATGTCGTGGAGGCAGTGGGTGCAGACCCTTCAGTAACTGTTTGAAATGCACAATAAATGATTAAATAAACAAATAATAAATACTATGTGTTAGAATAAAGCTAAATATAAACCAGAAATACTTTCTAATTACCGTTACAACAATATAAACATTTAACACAGGAAGCTGAATAACACATGATTTATTCACAGATTTAGTTCAATATCTAGCAATAATAAACATTTAAATAATACAGCATATTTATATCTTAAAATCATAAATATGTAGTTCAAAAATATTTATTTAGCAAGAATTACAAACATATCAATATATACATTGCAATAGAATTTATGGATCGGCACACAAACAATGTGCTTATAAATGTAAATTCCTTTCCAAGTTTTGAAAATTAATATATTTAATAAGATCAGTGCATGTTTTAAACTAATTTAATTCTATCTTGATGTTATTTTTGATTTATATCTGCTTTGGTTGTAGCTTAAATATTTCTTAAATTCTCTTATTGGAGACACATAAATAAGTAATTAGAAAATGATAGATTGAGCATAGGAAGTTCCCATTTTCTGAAGTAAGCAAATTCATACAATATAAGATGCGTAGAGAAAGGCTCAGAATGCTAAAGTATAATCCATAAAATACCGGTAAATGCCACAAATCTATCATTACAAAGATGTAAAGTGATATAAATACAGAATCTCAACCATTATACATGTTTTATAACTACAACTTAAATCAATATCAGATAGAAATTTCCTTAGAAATTGAACGAATTAACATTGTTTATGTGACAGTTATAAGTATAATCATGCTTGACAAATGGAAGATGAACATATCAAGGGAGCATGCATGCATGTTGTAAAAAACAATTTCAAATTACAAAATGCATGTTTAAAATTTATGAGCTTTTTGTAAATTTTAAATAAAACTATTGTACTAATTGGTATGTTAAATCAAACAATTTAAAACATTTAAGAGAAGGGGGAAACATGACTGTATAATTATATATAATGTATATTCTATTACAAATATATATAAAGAATTCCTACAATAAATCAAAAGCAAAATTACCTGACTTAAAGGCAGTGGACAGAAGTAGACATTAAGTATACCAAGTACACTCAGAAGTTTATCATAAATACATGTATTTATATTAATTTAAAAAAATTAACAAATGAGATTTATTTCGAATTCTGATTTAGCATCTATGCATTTCTAATAGTACCTTCCATATTTTACGATCTGTCTTGCATCGGAATATTTAACATTTGAATAATAATAGAAAAATATTAAAACAAATTTGGAAATATTTTTTACTATGAATTTTCTGAGAATTTCTAAGAATGATGTCTACTTATGTCCAGTGCCATCAAAATTGATATAATAATTCAATATCATTGTATACATAGAAATTAATAAGGAACAAATGTTATCATCATAAATATAGGGATCAAAAGGGGGACAAAGCATGTGCAGTTTAAGGGGTCATTCAGAACAAGGTAACAAATGGCAGTATAGTGCAAACATTCTTTTAGTTGCTTGAAATTCCAAATAATTTGAACGTTTTTTAAGAAGGAAATGATTTTTTAATGATAGGAATTTAAGCAACTCTGAGGAATTATCATAGGTTACTGCATTTTGAAAAACATGTTTTTTTCATCCATGACTATTATTTTAAAACTAACAATCTGAGCCAGTAGAATTGACATTTAGATGCTGACATGGCTGACATCTGTTTAAAGCACTCAAATTGAACCGAGACTTTATTCAAGTATCTTTAAGAGAAACATACACAATTATCAGATCAAGTTCACTCATTGATAAAGAGAAAATTCACACCACCAAAAAACTGTCAGTGAAAGCAAAGAAGGACGAGACACGAGGATGAGACACGAGGACGTGACACGAGGACGAGACACGAGGATGTGACACGAGGACGAGACATATACTTTGGACTGTATAGAGGTACACAATATGTTTGTTGCAGCAACTATGACCAAGGCAATCTAAGCCTCAAATTATGACACAAAACTATGTAAATATTCCAGTTTCTTAAATTCATCAATTAACTGAAAATCAAATATTTGCTGAAGATCTTTTTTACTTGAAGAATCTGCATGGAACACAGTCAGTTGTTTGTATAGGGACAAGTTAGTACTGGTAATTAAACATTAATTAAGTCAATTAACAACTTGATAAACTGATACCACAGAAATAGTTTAGATGAAAAATGATGTAAATAAATTTACCATTATAATTTAAATCTAATAAATAACAGCACTATAGTTTAACCACTGGTTTTTATCTGCGTACTCTTATTTTCTGGCAAAGTAAGTAACTAAAAATGCTTTGCAGGCAAAAATATACAAACAGCAAGTCCTGTATTTATCTATTGTCAAAACTTTTTTAACTGGCCAGAACGGACATATGAAGGCTGTTTTGATGCACATTAGAAGCCTTTGGTAATATATTCATAAAATGCCAAGCATTGAACACTATGGTCATAGCTGCTGAAAATGCCATTGTCCACACATAGCAGAGGACACAAGCCCCTCAAACATACATACTTAGAACAAATGAGAGGAAAACTCTAAATGTTTATATGTTCAAACAAGCTGATGGGCCAATTCTAAGAATTTTAAAACAAAGTAAGATAATGGGAACAAGATACAAGTACAGAATAAACTTGAATACATTGTACATATCAAATAGTGAAAGAGAGATATTTTATATATTAACAATCTATATTAATTTATGGACTTTGTATAATTTGAATACATTTTTATACAGAGAATTCAGATCAATTGAATAGAAAATTTAATAAAATAATTTCTTACTGGTACTTTAAAATGAAAGGCAAGTGAGAAATGGTCAAATATTTCTATTATAACAAGAAAATATTACTAACATAATTTATTCTTTACTGGAATCTCAGGAGAAAATTATATTTTTATCCAAATATTGTTTATTGTTCATCAGTCTATATATCAGTGTCACAGAACAGTCTATCAATGTATTCAATAATTAAGGACAATCAAGTTGTCATGGCAACAGATAGAAAGAAGAAAAAAGGAGAAAGACAGACAAAACACTGGGTAAAACAGGCATTCAAAATGCAGTATACAATTATTCAACGGGAAGCTCATACATTGTAGAGAAAGATACTTGTCAAGTCTTTATATACATAGTAAGTAATATATACTAACATCTAACTTATTTATTTGTTTTATCATAAATAATAGTAAATGATATTCGCCATAACTACATGAGCAATTATATGATTGTTCTAACTGCAGTCCAACCACATATGGACACCTGATTGTGCATACACTAATTTTCAAATTTGAGGAGAGTTTTGGTGAACAATTTGAATACAAGATCCTGAATATTTCAGTTTTATTTACAAACACAAGGGTTCAAGGTTATAAAGATTGAGATCAGTCACGGAACTCAAGCTTTGTTTTTGTACTCAACTTACTTAAGACCAACATGTTTGTTAGTTTTCCATGTGTGTAAGTAGGCAATTTGATTAACTGGCTTGAATACTGACTGATAAATTGTATCATTTTATAAAAATTAAGTAGAAAGCATGGAAAACACAAAATTGAGATTTGAACAAGGAGACTGTTATCAAGCTTTTTTTTATAACCTTGGACTCTGATCCAAACTTTGAGATTTATATCAAGTATCTTTCTCTCAACAACTTACTGCCCTTCAAAAACAACACATGCAATATTTGTGACACAGTGATGGCAGACAAATCTAAGGTAACTCACTCTGTTCGTTTTCTCCTAAAACTAATTTATGATAAAAAATAATTGAAATGAATTTATGTTATTAGATTAAAGCTGAAAGATAAAGCTAACACAATGATAAAGGGAGATCACTCTGAAATAAAAAAATACAATCATGTACATGTATGCAAAGCATGGAATGAAGTTACAAAATATGGTTTATTTTCTTTGTGATTAGAAAAGATATTGCTGACTGACAGAGTTTAATTATAAAAAAAACTTATCATTTAGGAATTTTGATTACAGAAAGCATTCAAAATAAATTGAATTTTTCGAAACAGAATTATCATGTTTAGTTTGGTACAAAACCCTTGAATGAGAATATATTAGATCTTTTGTCAAGCTTTCAATCATACAGTCATTTGTAAGTTTATGTTTATTAATCAGGTGTCATATATGACATATAAATTGAGTTAACTATGCAGGCATATTAATAGAAAAACATCTCTTATACAGCAAGTTTTTAAATAAATAAAAATCAGAAAAAAATGAAATGCTTTTTAAATAAAGAAAGTATATATTCATGCTCTAATCATGTGCATAATATACATGTAGTCCTGTGAATAAATAGAGTATGTATACAATATCATCAAACAGTGTATACCCTGAAATACCAGGGTCTGAAATACCTGGGTCTGAGGTTATAAAACTTGACAACTGTCTCAGCTCAAATCTTAAATCTGGTAATTGACCAAAACATGTATTTAAACATAGAATATTAACACATTATTTCATCTAGAATGAATTTGAGATTCGGGCTCTGAGACTGTTCTCAAGTTAAGTAACCTCACAGCCAGATTTTTACAAATAAACAAATAAATTGAAAATATGAAAAACACTGGTCCTATAACTACAGACTATCTTTAATAAGGTATGACTGATTAAAACAGTTAATGCTAGCATAAAAATCAATTTGTTAACGAGATGAACAAAATAGGACAAAAATAAACCCAAATGTATGTACACAGCTTCATGTAACTTTCTCCAGTTTAATTTTGTTCATCATAATTACATAGGTCCCAGGAATGCCAAACTATAATAAATGTTATCTTGCAGCACATTAACAACATTTAATTGGACTGAATATCTGGCTTACAAGACACTGTTTGTATGAACATTTGTCATAAAATCATGTACTGATTGTTTTCATCAGTCATAGACCTTAGGCAGCAGTAATAGATCTTGTGCTGATAAAATAAGCAATAAACACCAATTAAAACAGATGAATTTAACCCAAAACTACTGTAAATGAATCATCACAGAATGTGACCAAGTTTGGCTTAAATTTGAATGTTTTAGAAGATCGTGTCTGTTAACTGCCTCCTAGACTTATAACCAAACTGTATCATCACAGAATGTGACCAAGTTTGGCTTAAATTTGAATGTTTTAGAAGATCGTGTCTGTTAACTGCCTCCTAGACTTATAACCAAACTGTATCTATAAGAATTCTCCTGTTTAATATCATGTAAAAGAAAAAAAAGTATATTAAGTGTGGGATGGCTACCTCTAGTGTCCCAACACCTTGCATGCTGAAATCATAAATAACTATAGGTACAATATTAACCCATGTTTCCTCACATTCAACATTATAGGTACTGGCAAACAAACATTAACTAAGTAGGACCCTAATAAATGGAAGGAAATAATAATAAATGAGCAAATTTTTGTAACACTCTCAACATGATTTTGTATGTTTTGAGGACACTATTATCAACATGATTATATAGGTTTTATGGCATTGTAAACAGTATTAGGAAATGGTCGCATGATCTTGATGATAAAAATAATAATCAATTTAAATACAAACAAGATATTATGTCAAAGTAAGACACAAATAATTCATAAAAAAAACACCAAAAAATGAAGATGAAATTATATATAGATATTAAAAACATCAGAAAATGTATTACGCTTATTTGCATTGATGTTAGATAAAGCATCAAGCTGAGTACTATATTAGATAGATAGATAAATCAATAAATAAACATCATTTCAATACTTCATAAAAATAAATACTAAAACATGTCTGTTTAATTGATATCATCATACAATATTATACAACATCATTAATATATTATATCAGCTTAACTATGTTGCTTCTTTGTCCAAACTTTGGTGGTCATTTGTTTCTATAGAAACATGTAGGCATCAGAAAAAACTTCACTCTTACAAACCAGGATCAGACTTTATCAAAACGTCAACGCTTGCCGCAATTAACTTGTTGTAAACCAGTTACACCTTCATGAATAAATTTCTGCTATTTTCATATTTACTAAATAATTATTGAATTTCCTTCAGAAAATATGTGATTTTCTTATTAAAAAATAAACATCCAAATTTTGAGTCTTTGATACATTAATATACTAATGAAACATGTGAATTAAATTATTTAATACTAAACAAATATACACCATTTTATAAGAAAATACATTTTAGACAAAATTGAGTTATTCTGAAGACTATCAAAATGCATTAGAATTTTAGATTGATTATATATCATTTAAAAGAAAAAAAAAACTCTATGCCATGCTGACAAAGATAAATTTTGGACACTTATCTTAAAACATTTTACAATCACAGAGGCTCATTAGCAATTAAAATTCAACAGAATATTTAAACATTTTACAATAAAAACCATACAGCATTGCCTACTTCTATATGGACAATTTTATACTGACAATTCCATGCTCAACAGACACAAATATTGACATGTTACTCACAGACTTGGTCACAACACCTTATTCTGTTCAAGCAAGCTAAATTCTAACATTCCACTTGTCTGCATACTGCACTTGTTAATCTGAGTCTAAAACATAACTTTTTATATCGATTTTGCTTAACATTAGCAAGAACACCCCTGTAAAATAGTTAGTCATACTTCATGAACTTTTTATGAACTTTTCATGAACAGTGCTAGAAAAGGTCAAGAAAAATTCATGTTTTCATAAATTCCATTTGAAGGGGCAAACATTAAACCAAGGGAGACAAGCTGGATCCAATCAAGGGAAGTAATTTCATTTAAAGGGAGAGAACTCATTAAATTAGGAAAATTTACTAACTGATTATACAAATGAAACTTAAGCACTTAAAGTAAGCAAGCTTGTTTTACTTACAGTAAATCAATACAAGGTGATGAATATTCAATAAGATATAATTAGATTCAAACCAGTGGATGTGTGATTGCTAGATTTTGTGATGGTACGGTACGAATGATGAAACAAGTGTAAAATAATAACAAGGATAACAAGAATTTGAAAACAAATCCGGGAAAGGAAGTAATTCTGTCAGCTATCTACTTCAGAGTCTAAATACAGGTATTTTTGTCAGGAAATGGGAAATGTTAATTTGGACTGGTGCAAAACTATCACATACCAGTAATTAACTGAAACATGGAATTGTGAAACAATTTCTATTTCCAACTAAAACCCCCAAAGTCTTGTAAGTTATTACCCAATGTACTTGCAAATTTGTTGAAGTGGATATAAATGGACAAGTAATGGTTTTAGTAAGAGGCTGTTATGGAGCTGTGTAGATGCCATTGAAAATACTGACAAGTGATCGAAGCATTCATATACTGTGACTTTAAGATTTGTGGCCTGTTTTCTTAACCATATTTTTATAACCAGATGAAACAAGTGCAGTATATCGGTACAGTACAGTACTAAATAGTATAACTTCTAATTAGCTAGCTTGGACTTATAATAAGATAGTATTATACCAAAACATATGAATAAATAATAAAACTAGCTTTAGTATTAGAGTTATCTTATTTAGCTAATCTAATACTTCTATCAGATATGAGTGGCGCCCTCTATGTTAAAATCTGACAACTGAGTAATCAACAACAACACATAAATATAACCCTTAAAAGAACCCACAAGACAAAATGTGGGATCTCCAGTGCTGCATCATTACTGTATACATTAATGGGTAGAAAAATTTACACATGCTATTTAACACCTGGACCATACTAAAACTGATTTTTTGACATTTAGATATCAGAATTGACATATTAATGGCTAATTAAAATTTTAATTTAGCATCGTTATAACATATCACTTTGTTAAAAGATTACATTTGTATATTGCTGTTATGCATGCATTAATTAGCAGTCAATTGCAATTTTCAATAAATGGATTCAAACCCAGCAGTCAAAATTCATCTTCCCTAACCTAACAAACCTGTTAAATAACCCCTAAAACAAACTGTTGTTGTTGTCATCAGATTGTCAGAGAAATAAAGAGTACTAGGGCCTGTATGTGTAAATCACCTTTACTTTGTGATGTCACCGCTTTTTTTGGTTCAGTGGCAAGCTTGAAAGCTTCCATGAAGTTTTGGAAAGCCATCATACGCATTTGCTGCGGGTCATTGGGGTTTTGACGTTTTTCTAGTGTAGTAAAATTGTATGATATACATATTTATCGTTTAAATTAAGAAGAAAAAAACAATACCTTAAACAAAGGGTCATAAAAGCATGAAGGTATATATACAATCATGTAACCTATATGTACGTATCAGCTGATTAACATTATGTTATAACTACAAACATTGTCATAGGCCTAACACACTGCCACAGATCTGCCACAGACCTAACACATTGCCACAGACATGACACATTGCCACAGACCAGCCACATTGCCACAGATCTAACACATTGCCACAGACATGACACATTGCCACAGATCTGACACATTGCCACAGACATGACACATTGCCACAGACATGACACATTTCCACAGACCTAACACATTGTTACAGACACAACACATTTCCACTGATCTGACACATTGTCACAGACCTAACACATTGCCACAGACATGACACATTGCCACAGACCAGCCACATTGCCACAGATCTAACACATGGCCACAGACATGACACATTGCCACAGATCTGACACATTGCCACAGACATGACACATTGCCAGACACATTGCCATAGACATGACACATTGCCACAGACATGACACATTGCCACAGACATGACACATTGCCACAGATCTAACACATTGCCACAGACATGACACATTGCCACAGACATGACACATTGCCACAGACATGACACATTGCCACATACATGACACATTGCCACAGATCTAACACATTGCCACAGACATGACACATTGCCACAGACCAGCCACGTTGCCACAGATCTAACACATTGCCACATACATGACACATTGTCACAGATCTGACACATTGTCACAGACCTGACACATTGTCAAAGACCTGACACATTTCCACAGACCTAACACATTGCCACAGACATGACACATTTCCACAGACCTAACACATTGTTACAGACACAACACATTTCCACTGATCTGACACATTGTCACAGACATGACACATTTCAACAGACATTACACATTGCCACAGATCTGACACATTGTCGCAGACCCGACACATTGTCACAGGCCTGACAAAGTTCCACAGACCTAACACATTGCCACAGACATGACATATGGCTACAGATCTGCCACTACATCAGTTTCACTATCAACAAAGGCATATTTTACCAAATCTTCTGAATAAACACATGTAAAGATATACCATATTCATTATCATACACAAACTGTATTATTGAAGATTTTACTGACCAATTACCAGTACAGAATGTATTCCTAACATTATAACAAAATAAATTTGTGCTTGAATCAAGTGAAATATTAATTTTATATCCTGAAAGAAATAACTTTAGGTTAGGTTAATCCAATTTCACACACAAAGAATAAGATATCTGTTCACATAAATGTAAATGCAATAAGATAATTAGTAAGAATCATTGTATAGAAAAATATGGAGGAAAGGGTTACTTGTAACATCACATCTTACTATCCTATAAATGTAACCAGGTTGTGTGTATGTAAACAACTTAACTACATTGTCAGTAACAACCATATTGTGATGAAGGAATTGGATGATTATTTTAATGATAGTAACAGAGTTTACATGTTCGAACGAGATGTAATGTGTCAAGGATTAAAATTCATGAAAACAGCTCATCTCAGAAATTCTGCATGGAACACCATTTGTTCCTAATTCAACTTTAAATGACTGTTGCAATAAAACCAGTGAGTAATCAAATCATACTAATAGTTATAGAAAATAAAACAAATGTTTTAGAGATTTAAATTTACAACTTGAAATTCACATTGAGGACATTTTTTCCAGATTTTATTCTTATCAAATTTTGATGATTTATAACACATCAAAACTGACTGTTTTAACTTAGTTGATAGAGCTGCCTTCATCAAGTTTAATATACATATATTTATACCTAAACCTTACAACATGTTATAATCTTCATTCAGATGTTTACATTCATAAAACAGGATTTCAGGACAGACACACAGAATAATGATGGAAGCAGGGTACTGCAAAGGTGGCATTATAATGTATAGTTTTATTATACTTACTTTCAGCTGTTGTAGGTAATTTCTCAATCTTGCCATCAACATTGGCTAGACGACCATCATAGAATGTTCGCAGTTTTACCATGTCTTGTTCTAGTTTAACTTTGCTGATTTTTTCTTCTTCGTATTGTTTTTGCATATCTTGTAATTTTCTGTCATAATCCTGTACAAATATCACAAGAATGTAAAAACCCATTAAACACGTCCTTGTGAATCTTCAGGGAATGCCATACAATAAACTACAGTAAAACCCTGTTCTCTCGAGGTATCATCGCACCAGACTAAATACTTGAGATAAACCTGGTGCTCGTTACAACCGTTCTTTTTCTGATATACATTGAAATTTATATACCGTACAACTAAGAACAAAAATGATGCGACTTCAATATCTCCTCCAGACTAGCCTACTGCTCATGATATTGACGCTTGTAATAACCAAGCTTTACTGTATTTGTTCATTTATCATCAGTCAGTATTTTGTTGCCTAAAACCTCACTTACTTGATCACTCATTTAATCAACTCACGATGAGAAAAAAAGAACTGATTGCTTTACACTGTTAAGGAAACTAATTTAAAATATCAGTAGTACAAATGCTCATGAAAGTTTATCTTAAACAATAATATCAGCGAATGCCTCAAACCTCTTTGATTTTCGACTTTTCTTGTTCCAACTCATCCCTGACAGAATCGCTTTCCTTTGCTTTAATAGCAGGTTTACCAGCCTCTCCATTCATTATATCTGTACAATAAAAATAATGGTATTTAGACATGTATAAAAATAGGTAATTATAACTTATAACAGTTTTCAACAGGGTCCAAAAAAACACTAGTTATTTTTGTCCAGTCACTTTCCGAAGCCTATTATTTCTCAGTTTTTAAAACAATTCCTAGATAAAATCAATGAATGCAGCTAAAAAGACCATCTTTTTTTCTAACAGACATCAAGATAAACTTGATGGTTAATTGCTCAGGATAAATTCTCAGGATTAAAACAAGAGTCTCCTGTAATTAATGATAGACAAAGAGGAATGCAAGAAATACAAAAGTTAGTACTGTAATGCCAGGAAAATCTAAACTATTTATGCAAATATTTCAATGGCTTATTGGATGATACGGGTTATGATTTACTACTTTACCTGCAAAACCTCCCTCTGGTACAGGAATCTGTCCCATCAACATAGCTTTCAAACGTTCAATTTCTTCCTGATATTGTCTCAATAAAGCATCTTTGGGGTCCTCATTAATCTTTGGCTTGTTCTTGATATTCTTTGCTCTGTTAGCGTACCTGAGTGTACTTAGAGTTTCATCATAGTTATTGTCAGCGGGGGACAAGCATGCTACCATTAATGTTTTAGTGTTACCACCAAGCGAATCCTGAAGAAGTCGAGTTAGTTTAGAGTCTCTGTACGGGATATGTTTAGATTTTCCATCGACCAGCGCGGAAATTACATTACCCAGAGCAGACAATGATAAGTTAATTTTTGTAGCTTCCTTCAAACGATCACCAGTGGCACCTAGAAAATAAAGGTTAAACCTCAAGTTAAAAATACTATCAATTTGCTCCAATCTAAACAACTGAATTATATTAATGGTTCATGATGACTGCACATAGATATCTAAAATGAATGAATTTGTTTCGTGTATCAGGCTTCAAACATAGAAAATAAACAATTACCGGTATCATACTTGAATGCTAATATTCTCGTAACAGTTATGTAAGAGAAACAGAAAAAAGGGGACGGAAAAATAGATGGATGATGCTAAATAAATACACAGTCTGGAAGCAACTGCCTACTTTCTCACATAAAGAGACATAGTCGGTAGCTGGGCTATAACCCACGACCCTCTATCAGTGAGAGGTTAAAGTGATTTGAAATCAGCGACATTAACCACTCCACCACGGAGGCGGGTCTGATTTAAGTGTTACCTTGATAGAAGCTTTAAGTATTACCTGTTTTAGCCTGTCTCTCACTACCAGCTAAATCTACAAGATTAAGTTTTCCAGCACGTATATGTTCCTCTCCTTCATCGTCTGGTGTCATCATTTCAAGATGTATAGTGAAAATAGAGTGACTACGTGAAGAGTCAGCGTTCATCAAGGTGGCTCCTGTAGATCGGTTCTTCCAACCTTTTTCCATGATTTTATTACATTCAACAACATTCTGCACAGGATGTGTAGTTAAACCTGGACAAATAGGATCAACTTAGAATTATTTGTAATTGTACATGTTATGATGTATATCCTTAATTCCAAGTTAATTTGCATATCAAGAATTTTATGTGTCAGGTACGGAATCAAGATAGGGCCACAGTGATTTTGTCTCAAAGGATGCGCTGATTTGAGAATGAAATTTCGCATCATTTTTTAGGCTTTATGAAACAAAACAGGAAGGCTTTACAGTGTAGATTGGCCAGGTATAAGATGTGAGATAGTAACATGGAATATGGCGAGGACGTGGACTTCATAGTCAGGTAAGACCAACTCCTTGGAAAGATCTGAACGATAATCGGGAAAGATTACAAAATGAAGAGTAATATATTATGGGTCATAACAGTTCACAAGAAGAATTTGTATATCACTGACTACAGGACCTGAATATAATCTATTATTGCTTTTTACACTCACAAGTTATAAATGTTGACTGTTTCTGGCAACATGAAATGTTTCATCAAGTTTGGAAAACCATGTACATGGATACTACTTCTAGCATTCCTACTACAAGATCATTGTATAGTTTCAGTAATAAACTTTAAGATTGTTTAAGATTTTTGCTGTGTGTTGCTTTGTACATATCTAAAAACACAAGAAGTCAACTTACCATTGACATAGACACCTTTCTCAGGATGCTCATGTAAATCTAATTTTGTTTTTATATCTTTTCCTAAAAGATCTCGTATTTCTTCATTGTAGATCTCACAGTAAGATGCATGTATAAGAAACTTTGTGTTATCTGAACATGTCACTGTTTCAAATATATGATCAAATGCTCTGAAAATATAAAAATGCAAGTAAAAAATGCAAGTAAAAAAAGAAGGTACAAAATGAAGTGTTTGTTCATTATCTGTTCAAAACCAATGTAATTTTCAAAAAAATGTAAACAAGAATAATCCTTAATGAGCAATAATAATTAAACATAAGGAGATAATGCCTTCACCTGTCAAAGTTCAAAATACAGAACAAGTTTTATATTGTTGATTTGTCATAATGCCAGTTAACATAATACAGATAAGTGTCACAAAAGTCACAAATTGAGATTTTTCTAAAGTTATATATGTCTATTCTTGTTGATAATGTGCAACCACTGACAACAACACCACTAGGTGATAATCTAGTGCATTTCAATTCTAAAACTAACAAGAGGGCCATGATGGCCCTATAAATGCTCACCAGGAGAAAAGGTCATTTGGAGATTAACATTGTTGAAGTTTTCTATACGAGTCTAAGTAAGATCAAGTGACCCATCTGGGCCGTTTTTTATCCCATGGCCATTATATGAACAGATTTTAAAGAGGTCCATTAGACAAAGCTAGATACCAAATATCTTAGCTCTAGGCCTTGTGGTTTCGGAGAAGAAGATTTTTTAAAATTTTCCTATATAAAATAGAATAAACCCCAGGGCAGGGCTAATTTTGACCCCAGGGCCATAATTTGAACAAACTTGGTAGAGGTCCACTACACAATGCCACATACAAAATATCTAAGCTCTAGGCCTTACGGTTTCGGAGCAGAAGATTTTTTAAATTTTCCTATATAAGTCTATATAAATCAAGTGACCCCCGGGGCGGGGCCAATTTTGACCCTAGGGCAATAATTTGAACAAACTTGGTAGAGGTCCACTAGACAATGCTACATACCAAATATCTTAGCTCTAGGCCTTGTGGTTTCGGAGAAGAAGATTTTTTAAATTTTCCTATATAAAATAGAATAAACCCCAGGGCAGGGCCAATTTTGACCCCGGGGCCATAATTTCAACAAACTTGGTAGAGGTTCACTAGACAATGCAACATACAAAATATCTAAGCTCTAGGCCTTGCGGTTTCGGAGAAGAAGATTTTTTAAATTTTCCTATATAAGTCTATATAAATCAAGTGACCCCCGGGGCGGGGCTAATTTTGACCCTAGGGCAATAATTTGAACAAACTTGGTAGAGGTCCACTAGACTATGCTACACACCAAATATCAAAGCTCTAGGCATTGTAGTTTTTGACAAGAAGATTTTTTAAATTTCCTATATAAGTCTATGTAAAATCAAGTTACCCCCGGGGCGGAGCCAATTTTGACCCTAGGGGAATAATTTGAACAATCTTTGTAGAGTTTCATTAGACAATGCTACATACCAAATATCTCTGCTCTAGGCCCTGTGGTTTTAGACAAGAAGATTTTTTAAGTTTTATCAATTTGTTGCCATAGCAACCAGAATTTTTAATGAAATTTAATTTTTTGAACAACTTTGAAAGGGGACCACCCAAGGATCATTCCAGCCAAGTTTGGTTGCAATTGGCATAGCGGTGTAGGAGGAGATGTTGTTTTAAGTAAACATGGACGCCACGTATTCGTAACGACGCACGATGGACGCAGGGCGATCACAAAAGCTCACCCTGAGCACATTCGTGCTCTGGTGAGCTAAAAATGATATTTTCTTTAAAATTCGAAATTAAGACTAATCGCAGGAGATTTCAGGTTTTTGTGCGATTGGGGGCCACATAAAACTTTTCCAGGTAAATTTGTCAGATCACATGTGACTCTTTCATACTTCCTTTGGGGAAATTAGCAAAACAGCCTGAAGTAGCAGGGTGCCAAGGGGACATGACTCCTGAAAATAAGCAGTTTTAATGACTACAACCGCTCTTTTTCGTAGTGCTAATAGGCTAGTGATAATGACCTGTGAGGACTCAGAAAAACTGGGATATCTTGCAAACTTGTAAACATACACAAATGAAGCTTACCTAGGAATGATTCCTCTTTGTGTCGGTGGATCTGTTATACCCTGCATAGAAAATGATTTACCACACCCTGTCTGTCCATAGGCGAATATAGTCCCATTATAGCCCTCTGTCACACCCTGTAATGTACCAAGGTATAAAGTAATATTACATACAGTAATAAAAGAAAAAATAATTACAACAAGCAGGTGTTGCTTGTCTGAGTAATTTAGCAAATATTAAAATGGAAAAATAAGGAAATATTTAAAGGCCCATTAGCTTTTTGAACTTAACAATACAGAACAACAGATAAAATGATAGTAAAATATAAGAAATGTATTTCATTTGCTCTAAAACAACATTTACATAATGCTTATCTTTAGCCACATCGCATACAAATTTAATGTTGTCAGATGCTTTTTTTATTTTTTGCAATATCATTGAAAAAAATACTGTGCTACATTTCTTTCTGTATTTCGTGACTAAAAAGAAAATTTCAGAATGTTTTTATTGAAAGTTAAAGGTCAATTTCACTGATAAGACATCTATCTAGGTAAAATAAGACATACATGTACTTTAATTTTAACATCCAAAAAGCTAATGGGGCTTTAAAATGAGAATACACTGAAATGAGAATGTTAATATAACTGTATACTAATTAATCTTTAATAGAAACAATTTATTATTGTTTAGTTATTACCGGTAAGTACTAGATGTCTTTTACAAGGTCATCAAATATCATCATTCAAAATTTGTTATACATTTACCATTAGTGGGTTTGGTATCTTTACAAGGTGTGATTACACGTATCAAAGTAGTTTTCAGTTTCAGTAAGTATAACACCTTTTTTCGACAAATTTTCAGTTTTATATGGTGGCTGGTTCAACGGACCAGATTTCCTTACAATTAACTTACCATCTGTCCACATATGAAGGAAAATCAACATTTTTATCAAATGTTCATAGAAAGGTAAGACATTACGCATTAATTAAAACAATAAATTATAACTGTACTATGACTGAAGGTAAAATTTAGCAGAATTTTATTTTCTTATTTGTGTGATAACAACAACATTAACAATGATTATTTAAATTGATTCTTAAGACTTTCAGAATGTTACATAATTTACATGGACCTCAAGACGTACGTAATAAATATTTTGCAACAATAAGGTTGTATCTTCATTATTTCTTATTGTCACCCGGGACTTACCCCCATGACAAACAATATATTCTTTAAGAACAGAAGAGAATATTAATTTAAGATGGTCTTAAATGTAAATGAAATAATCTGAGATCAACAGAGATGTACATACTTATAAAAAATTAATCAAATATCTGAAGTTTTCAACACATTACAAGCTAATGAATAGTAAAATATAGCAGTAAAAAAGAAATCAATAATCGGTCATAAAAAACTGTTGTATTGTTTATAACCTGTTCAAGGAAGTGTATAGATTATTGTTAACACATGATCAATAGGAGAACATGTAGTGGTTTGTACAGATTTAAACCATTGTTAGAGTGTATACTTGAGATAAGACATTTTAGGACTTAAGATTATTGTACAGGATTCATGTTTATATAGTGTGTTCTTGTCCTGTTTACAGGAAGTCCCATTCTTTAAATGCAGTACATACATGTACAATACAATTTACCCTGGTATTCAAATTTTGTATAATTTCACTTTTTATATCACTTATTTTGACATCTAACACAAAAACATCAAAGAAACGCCATTGAAACAGGTTCATTTAAATTCAATCAATTGTCTCATGTTTAAATTTCTATAAAATTTTACTTCTAAAGCTAGACTATGAATCATGTTTCAAGGTAAATAAATACATATTTAAAGTAAAAAAAAAAAATCCTGATAAAGGAAAATACAATGTCTCTACTAGAAAATTCACTGTTTTGATTGGACAGTTAAACATAAATATGTCAAACAAGGGTATTGTAAAATGTTCTGGACAAATCAATACAGATGTATAAATTATTATAGATATATATTAATTTAATATATTGCTTATCCACTCGGAGTCTTAAACACACAACAAACATCATACAAAATTTATACAAAACTTTCCTTATGATCTGTAATGTTTATTTATTCAATATTTAACTAAGCCAGGTAAATTTCTAGGTGTTACACACGGGTGTTTTGACGGAGTTATCAAATATCAATAAATAAACAAAACAATATTTATTTTTTAAAGTGTTTTATATTTACATAATTTATGACAATTGAAGTGAATGAGGACATTTTAAAGAAATTTTAAGTACATCTGAACAGATTTCAATAATTTTCGTACATAGATTTATTTACCCGGCCCCCCCCCCCCCCCAAAATATTGGAGAAAAAGTACATAAAATATGACATGAAAATTGTCACTATTCATAAAATTGTTTCAATCTGTTTAAAAGCTTAAAATCAAGAATGTGTTAAAACAGATTCATTTAATGATTTTAATGTCACTTAGCCAAACAGATGTTTATTATTGATTGTCGATAGAAACCATCAATAATACATTTGTGAATGTTTAAACAACAGTCTTTATTATTTATATTTAATATCTAATAAATGGTATCAAAATATCTGAAACCTTTCATTATAAAATATTGATGTATATTCAATGGATTAGCAGCAGCACTATTGATTACTATAATAGCAACATAATTGCTTTAATGCCCTAGGGGTCTGAATTATGACATCCCAGTTGATTATGAATAAATTTTCAAATACAGAATGAGAGAAATAAATGAAGTTTAATGTGTTAAGGTCAAGTATTTGGCCAAACTTGTTTTGTCTTTAAAACTACTGTTAAGTTTATTATTAAATACTGGTATAATAAAAAGTTTAACCTAATGATACAAGTCAATTTCAACAATTACTTTATTGCGCTATATAAGGCCACCAGCCCAACACACAAACATGGCAATAAGTACATGGTAATAATTATATTCAAGTACAAGTCTGTGAACCTGTGTTTGTCTTAATCAATTTATGTATAATGATCGAAACATATTTATGTAATTGATTCAAAAATGTATAGTCCCATTTTGTGGAGCAGAAGTCTAGTGGTAGGACGCTTGCTATAAGATCGTAAGGTACCTGGTTCAAATCCTGGTAGGACCATCAGAATTTTTCTGAGTAAAAAATTTATCCCATGTTTGGTGCTCTCCACCCAGGGGTTAAAATGGGTACCTATGAGGGAAATAAGTTAACTGTTTCGTGTCTGCCTACAGCGCCGAATGTAAATGAATACTATAACCCATTGATTGGGGGTAACTTGTGAAAGTCGGCTGAATATGTATATAAATATCAGACTAAAAACCTATCCTTAACCTTTTCTTTATAAAAAGAATTGAACATTTTCTTTATAAAACAATAATTCCTGTGACAAAATGCTAACAAATAACCCATAGAATTTATTTCAAACCTAAACAGGTTTCTTCATTATACCTAGCTGTGTCTGAAACATGCATACTATCAGGAAATCAGATTTATAACATTTAAACATAGATTAAGATTCTCTCACCTCTACCAATGGGTATGCTATCTCATTATAGATTGACTCTGTAGTTGAATCAACAAAATAAGCTCCATCAAATGTGAAACTCTTCGGAGGTGCCTTCACATCATTTGGATTTGTAATTACACACTGAGCTCTGTCACCTTCCATTTTCAGACAACATTTGCAGTTCAGGTCCTTCTCACGTGTATTCATTGGACGACATCGTACAATGACTTTTACACACTCACCCATGGCTGAAAACTTATTTAGCTTGGCCCCGCAGAAAGATAAATTTTATATTACCTGGAAGGAAATAATTGCAAACATGAATATTGAACCTGATTAATCGGATCCATTAAAATCAAGGATGTGAATGGTTAGGCCTATAATTCATATACAGTAGCAACTTTTCTAGAATAAAATTTATACAAGTGTCTCTTTTTGGCATAGTTGTTTTATAAGGCTTACAATTAGAACTATCTTTGGTGAACATGCCTACAGTCATCATATTGTTTAGTTCAAAGACCTATACATATATGTATGTATATAGGTCTTTGGTTTAGTTAAACAGAAGAAACATTAATCTTAAAGTCACTGATCCAAATGAATGCCATGTTAACTGAATTGGTGTCAAGATTTCTACATTATATTAAATACCAAAATCATGAATGGATTGCCTGAACGTCTCATAAATTAGACTATGGTACTGGTACAGGGGTAAGCATCATATGTACACTAAATCTGTAACATCTTATTTCATAAATTTGGACTTACTCTTACTTTGCCATAAATATAATTTGGATTGAATTTTTTTTCATACTAGATAGTTGATACCTTCAGATCCATGGCATAGACTTTTAATGACCACACAAGTGGATATTACAAACTGATTTCACTTATAAAAAAAGGCAGTTCAACATACAGATTGGAGTCTCCTTCACAAAAAATAGAATACCAGCATTGGTACTGAAGTTATAACAATGGGGTATAGTTTGAGATTGTGAAATATTCACATAATTTGATAAACAACATCAGCTGTACATGAACAGTAATGGATTTATTGTAAAGTACGAATGAATGAATGAGCGAATCGAAAGTCACCGGTGCTCGTCAAGATAATTTCAACCAATTGAAGGATTTAAAACCCAAATAAAACAAACCAACTTACCAAATACCTATGAAATTTCTTCGGATGAGTTACCTCTGACAAGATAAAACGATATTATACAGCTAAAACCAGCAATTTATCGAGTGTCTTGATTCCTAGATTTCTGTTTGTAAAAAATTTCGCGAAGCATCATGGGTAGTTTATATTGACAACAAACGGAGAACTTCGGGAATGTTCGTAGGTTTCCGTCATCCTTTTTGCGAAATGGTGCTAAGTATCCGATACGAATACAGGTCAATTCGTAACCTAACAGATTTGTAACCCGGCTCATTTTTTGGGTCGATTCGTGACCATTTTATGGTCAATGCGTAACCTTTTTAAAATCAGCGGTCAATTCGATACCATTTTTGTCGGCCAATTCGTAACATCCAAACATATTGTTAATGATGAAGTAATTTTATGCAACTGAAATGGATAATTACTATCTTGATTGTAAAAAAGTAATGTTTAGGTCTAACTGATTCGAAGTTTGCGGATGGTATAAGAAAATAAGTTACATGATGTGTACGCAATACATGACGCTACCATTCGTTATCTTTTTTGTTGGTCGATTCGTAACCTCCAACAAATAATTGATAATATATTAATTGGGAAATAATTCATTTTTGGGGTCAAAATCGCAGTTTTGTGGATATGAAAATGAAATAATTATGATATAAATAAATAACTATAAATTGTTATCAGGATAGCTGTTTTTAATTGTTGCTTTTTATTTTGTATAATTATTCCCTTTTACCTTTTGTCGAGGAATCAAGATAAATAATTAGAATAACTTTGCGATTGTGTTGATAATTATCACCTTTAAATATACATTAAATAGAATAACATTTAGGTATGTATAAGTATGTCAATCTTTAAATAACAACAACCTCTATTAATACTCTTTGCAATACAATTTTTATCCAATTATCCCCCAATTTTCTTGTCAAATAGCAAGAAAAACTTCTTATTTTAGCGTTTTACACTAAATATATAGAAGGTTACGAACTGACCAATGATTTGAAAAGGTAACGAATTGACTTGTAAAAATGGTTACGAATCGACCCCCCCCCCCCCCAAAAAACGAGGTTACGAATTGACCGCATTCCTCCAAAACGGGCCATATTATGCACACTCTCGAACAAGTCAGAACATATCAAGCGTACGCTATTTCTTCAATTTTTTTGATACATCATAATTATTATTGTACACACTGAAACACGAAGTTTGCTGGAATGTCGGGAAATTATTTCTGCCAGAATTTTTCAAAAGTTAGATTTACAAATCCATTTAGACCCATTGTTTCTGTTACAATAGGCCTACTGATTTGAAATTCATTACTTCACTACAATTTAAAATTTATCAATTTTATTTTTGTTCTTATGACCATAGGCACTCGATTCCGTGATTTTTATACGTTTATGGAAGTTATTTTTCGATTAAACTAATCAAACAACGCAAATCTGTCGAAAAAATATCTTCCGTATTTTTTACTTATTTGGTCTATAAAAAACACCAAGGTAGTGCACTTGCCATTTTTTCGATTGACGGAAGTGACGAAAATAAGCGTGCATTGGTCCCGGCTTTCCTTCTAAAAGATGTCAAAACGTTTAAATTTGGGGCAAACTACAACGAAAGCAAGGTTCCCGAAAAGCTCGTGAAAGAAGGAAAGCCGAGATCCACGCTTATTTTCGTCACTTCCGTCAATCGAAAAGATGGCGAGTGCACTACCTTGTTTTTTATACACTCAATAAGGGAAAACATTGAAGATATTTCTTTCAACAGATTTGCGTTGTTTGATTAGTTAAATTGAAAAATAACGTCTGTAAACGTATAAAAATCACGGATTCGAGTGCCTATGGTTTTATGCTCATTAAAAATTGTGTAGGTGTGGATCGAAATTTTTACCTTCTTTTATGTCATTCTCGAAAGTGCGCGGAATACGTGGATATACCTTAATTCTTATTCTTCTATGGTAATGGCAAGCAATCATTTACTGATTATTATGGCCATGCGTGGGTGTTTGTAAAATAGATAGATTTACTAACTCTCCCATATTACTCAATCCACATAGGAAAACATAGCAACGTGAAAAAAATGGTGCAAAAACCTGACACCTTAAGAGTCCATTATGCTTTACTTTCTGCAATATGTACATGTTTTTTGTGCAAGGAAGAGTATTAGTAGGTTAAAAATAAAAGCATGTATGTCATTTGTCGGTTGTACTAGCCTACTAGGTGGTATGCCTAATTACGGTAATGTCTTGATTGTCTAGTGTATGGTTGTAGATACTGATTCATATTAAGTGCAACTGTGTTATTGACTATTTTGTAACATAAATATAACCGGTATGAGGTACGCCTATTATCTAGGGATTGCCAATTAAGGGATGTGAGGATACTGGTCATTGTACCTGATGCCTTAGAGTACTCATTTGTCACAAATCTGACAACACGCTTTTGTACAGACTCTATTTTATCAATATCTTTCCTTATTTTATCAATACCGTTTCTCGGGTCGCGGGGGAAATTAATGTAGGTCAGGAAACCAGAATCAAAAGTAAAGAGTTTTATATTCGATTTTACCTGACTTTGAAGCAATTTGACTACATTTCGTTGGTTGGATTCGTCTTTTATTTCTGTATATGTAAATGTTAAGTGAATGACATTGACAATAGCCGGCATTTTCACACAGGTGCGATCTTCTGATATTGTTTATCAAGATTCAGTTTGAGTTGGCACATTGGTTTGACTTAGAAAACGGCATTTTCAGCATTAGCAAGTTTTGTCCATTTTTTAAAGTTCTTTTAGATCTGTTGTAAACCCTTACTGATGTTCTTTTGTTTTGTGAATAATGGATCGATGTTTGAATAATCTGGATGTCTGTTATGGTGGCATAGGTCCAAAAAGACCGAAAACTGTAACCCTTACTGAACTCCGGATTCAACATGAATACTACATGAATGTTATCATTCAATGATAACGTTCGTTAGTGATCCTATTTTTCAAATAGAAATAACCTCAACAAAAACCCTAACTTCATTTATTGTCGTATTTTTCTTTATTTCTGAAATATGTTATCTTACGGGACCATGCCGAGTGCCTTTGAAAATCTAGTATACAGATCCATCTTCTAATAGTTTCTTATCACAGGATTTTTCAATCCGATGTTCAATTTTTATTGTGTTAAATGGCCACCTTCCCATACACATAAAATACAAGATAATTATGGTCACAACGTGTGGTCATGTTACATGTTTTACATTATACTTATAGACTATTAATTATATATTACAATAAACAGTTTAACATAATTAAATTTAGACAATATGTCAATTTAAAAATAGATTTCTTTTCTTAATTACATAATGTAAGTACATTGTTATACAAATGTATTTCGAATAACACGATTGTTATTAGCTGACATGAGGTTATATAATTTTTGGACAGATGGATTATGAAATTAATATTCAGGAATATGTAATGTTACTGTCAATTATGTTTCTGATGAGTAATCTTGTTCTAATCTGATATCTACAAGAAAGACTGATTATCTATGTATCGACAATAATTTAAACAGTTTTAAAGTTTCACAACGAACTGATGTTAGACTCACTGTAAGTAGTTCGCGACGAAATTATTTTCTCTTTGGAGGGACAACTCGGGAAGAGTATGATTTATTCCCTTTATTTTTTCACGTTTATACGATTCTGTTGAATGAGTTTTGGGTCAGTTGTTTTTGTTGTTCGGTACGAACAGTCGGTCGGGAAATTTTCCCTGCATACCGAAGAGCTTCCATTAACCTCCCGCCTACGAAAATATTTCCACTTTTTTAATTCAGTGGCATAAATACAAATTCAAATAATACGTGCATTCAAGTCAAATCACATGGCTATGCAAAATCGAAAACAAGAAATACAAAACAGTCCTTAAAAATCTAAAAAATCCTTTACCTAGGAAAACTACAATATTTACTATCAGTACGCACATTTCAAGGAATGATGACGTCATAATTCACGTGCTTTATATGTAAATTGATGAACTACTTTTGGTGATCAGATGGGGAAACATAAATCAAAACACTGAACGCAAATGTAACTTAAACAATTGCATGGCGGGTGTAGAAAAACGTAGTGTCTGCATCACAATTCATGCGCGCAGAGCGAGTGAAGGCTATGGAAAGCTGAACACTATCGTTCAGTTTCCAAAGCTCAGCCCAATACCCCACATTACAAAGAAATTCAACTTTTGACTGCTTTGTACAGAACCTCCAGAACATTAATTATAGTAAGTTATATTTTGCAGAAGAAGAAATGTTTGTATGCTCTTTTTAGCTCACCAGAGCACGAAGTGCTCGGAAAGTAGTGATGTTCTGATTAATAATTTATTCAACGAATCATTGAAGAATGGTCGTTGACGTGACGATGACGATGCTCCAATTTCGTCAACAAATAACAGTTACTGATTCCGCAGAGTTGTCGTTCTTGACTATAGTACTGCAGGCCTTACACTTTCCTAACAGTGGTTTCATAAATAATTGCCGATTTGATAAGCTAGTGACTAGTGTAATAAAACTGACGTTCAAGTTGTATCTGTAAATTCAGCATAATTTTGGTCTTGTGTGGTTTGCTCAATAGTATATTTTGATGTGATGTTTACTCAAACATCTAAATAAAGATAATATTCCAATTCTTATTGATTTTGTGCTATTCGATTGGCGAAGGGATGTTAAATTCATGCAATAGTAAAATATTTGATCATTTCTTATTCAATCAGTTTTAATCGATTAATCACTGACTTTAATTTGCCTCTGATTTATCAAAGAAATTTTCATGGACTGATTACAATCACTATCGGAAAGCTATTAGTATCAATCAATGTCCGTCGTCCACAATTTGGGTTGTTAACACACAAGAGGTCACAGTATTGACTGGATCTTCATTATTTTTTTTTCAGAATGTTCTTCTAAATTAGTTCTTGGACGAGTTCGAACATAGGTAATCTGGGGTAAAAAATAGGTCATTAGGTCAACACTCCAGAGGTCCCATTTCATTGGATCTTCATTAAACCTTGTCAGAATGTTAATGAAGTCTTGGACAAGTTCGAACATGGATAATCTAGGGTAAAAAAATAGGTCACCCTCTAGGGACAACATTTTTTATCAAATATTGATTAAAGTTGCTAAAGATGTCTTGATGATAGCTTGGACAGTGTTAAATGTTGGCAATGATATGAAAGAATTGACAGACTTTACTCAGGTGAACGAGTGCCACCATGACGCTCTTGTTACTAGAAGTCCCTTTGGCCAGAGTTTTTTTTATTAGTTTTACGAGATTTTTTTCAGAAATGAGCAGTCGGAGGAGGGAATAAAAATGAAAGTGATAAATAGTTCGAGCCGACAAAAAAATAAAAATAAAATGAAAATTTTCATTTTATTTTTTATTTTTGTCGTATACTGTACAGAAAGCAATAACTTTCTATTTATTACTAAGGTTTGTTAATTACAAAGTGTGTTATATTTTCATGGATAATAAAGGTTAATATCTGCAATTTGGAACATTTCGAATAGCATTTTACCACCACTTTTATAGTCACTGAAATTTACTTCTGCCTCTTACTGAAGTTTAAAAGTTACTTTCATTTTGGACTTCAACTACTTCATATTACTTTAGAAAATAAACAGGCCCGATACAGCATATATATATATATATATATACATGTACATGCATGTACTTTTAAATTAGAGCATCTTATGTGGTTTAATGCAGTGCTCTAGATGGTTTTAGGGCCATGAGTATTTCACTCATTGAAATTGAAATCGATGAGTAAAACTGCAAAATCAAGACAATCAAATAAATATTTTGCAAACGAACATACTTTTAGCATGTTTTGTAGACATTGCATACGCAGGAACGTGCAGGATTTCATAGCGCCAAGATATGTTTTAGAAATGTTTGACCCACGGGGAAGGGTCGATTTTTCTTGTTTTACTACCAATTAAAGACACAATTTTAAGTGTGTCCAATGCCTGTATTGGGACCATTCCTATGGGTATATTCTTGTCATTATTTTCATCATATATTGTGAGGAGTATATAATTATCATGTAACAATAAACACAAAAAGTATGTTTTTTATGTATAATCTTTTTAAAAGATATACACCAGGGACCAATATACTAGTACACATCCAGTGTATAATGGTCCAATTAAGGTACATACACACAGACTCATATAGTTATACATTGTAACAATAACACAAATTTAAAGCATATTCAAAAGTAAAACATCTTACGCATTAGGCTTTTAGTTACCAACCAATCCAAGATTTGAGACACAACTGCATATTTCTTTATATGTTATGTTTTTTCTGTAACAAACAATTTCGTACGATTATTCAATGCCTGAAAATAGGGCCTTGGTGCAGGCATTTATATTCCGGAAAATCGGACTGTACAGCGGGCGTTTCGAACTCTTCACACCTGTCACGTCACGCTTTGCTACTATAATGCACTGATCAAGGGAAGTAGCCGCTGCGGGGAGTTTGCGGGCGTTTATTATGCCCCCGCCATACAATGGCGGATGACATATAGTGTTTACCCTGTCCGTGTGTGTGTGTGACGGATTTTAGTGTCCGGCTCATAACTTAGTCATGCTTGTTTGGATTTTGAAATAATTTGGCACACAAGTTCACAAGTTCAGCATATCAAGATGATGTGTCATGCGCAACGACTGTGTCGCTTGCTCGAAGGTCAAGGTCACAGTTGACACTTAAAGCATTATATGTATGTGTGACGGGGACAGACTTTGGTATCTCTTGAGTTTGAGTTTTATTGTGTTCTTTTATATATGTGTGTGTTTGTGTGATCAATTGTCTCCCTTTAAGTATATTATGGTCAGTGGTAAGTTGTTTCCCTTGATTGTTCAGTGGTCTGAATAGATTTCAATAGATTTTGTTAATCTCCTAAGTTATGTGTAATGATCAGTTGCACACCAGAAGTTGAATTGTCAGGACTAGTTTTGTATGCTCCAGACTGAGATCAGATGTTTTCCGAGTTGTAGAGTATTGGTAACTTTAATTGTTTCTCTAACTAACTTAAGTATGATGAGTTATCATAAGTATAGTTCTTCTAGCAATCAATTCAATTAATTGATTATTGTAATAAGATGTATTGCTTTGTTGTAATAAATGGCAGCATGCTGACTTTCCCTTGTTTGTAACCATTTACTAGTCTTTCATTCTGTCCATACTGTAATATATTGCACACATTGTTAATCACTAATGAATTCTCACATTTCAGAGTCACAGTTAAGAGAAGTTGAGAGAGTTATGTGAGTGGACCCCGTTCCACAAACGGTGAGTTTGTATATATACATGTATGTGATGTGTTATGTGGTTCGTGTATTTTGTACTATGCGATTGTATTTGTTCTTGTAAGTAACTTAATTGTGCATATTGTAAAGTACGTGTATGTAATGCTTTGTAGGTACTGGAATCATTGTTTGTATTGTGATGTTTAGTGCTATGTATTGTTTTTGGTACTTGTTGTTTTATTATTGTCTATAATGCATGTTTTATATTTTGATTGGTTTAAAGCCTGATCCATCATCTACCATAAATGTCATATTTAACGGTGGAACTTGATATTTAATGGATATTTCGGATTTTCCAATTCTAAAAATAGAACCAGGTAAATATTCATCAAACAAAAGATAGACGCATTGCGTATTTTGTTGTATCGTCCCTATATGTCGGGGGATGGAAACAACCGGGTAGTTTTTGTCCCCACCAAATTTTCTTGACCCCCGGGCATATTCCCCGACCCCCGGGCAGTTTTGTCCCATTTTTTTACAAATCCCGGGCATTTCCCCCCAACCCCCGGGCAAATTTTGTCCAGGTCCTTCGAACAAATTTTATTCAGCAGACTCCCGGGCATTTTTCCGGACCCCTGAGCATTTTCCTCGACCCCAGACAATTTCTATTCCGATCTTTCGAATAAATTTTATCAAGACCCCCGGGCATTTTCTCCCGACCCCCGGGCAATTTTTATCCCAACCCCCGGGAAATTTCTGAATTTCCAATTCTAAAAGTATAACCAAGACAATATTCATCTACCAGAATTATATCTTATCGTTATATATTCATCTTTCTTTATAATTGATATGATATACATTTCTGTTTATCAAGTAATGCATTACATTTCGAAATGAATCAGAATATTATCCTCGATGTTGTCAAATCAACTTCTCATATAATAAAACAGTTGTTGACTAGTGAGCCAATAAATATGATATGATATTCACCGGCAGAACCAGGCTACGCCTCGGTCAATTTGATATTCAGCCTGTGAATATCACATCATATTTAATGGCTCACTAGTCAATAACTGTATATTATATATAAGATAGATTGATGTACAGAATACATTGTCGTTGTTTATACTTGTGAGTGAAGTTGGCTAGCTGAGTATAATTGCACACCCATACACCCACCCCCTATTACATACGTTCGTGTCCGGCTTATA
Source organism: Lutraria lutraria (assembly GCA_964023205.1). Lineage (NCBI taxonomy): Eukaryota > Metazoa > Mollusca > Bivalvia > Venerida > Mactridae > Lutraria > Lutraria lutraria. Next base: position 25,554,373 of record OZ026846.1, on the reverse strand, counting down.
ACTCCGTCATGCTTGATTGGATTTTGAAATAAATTGGCCCAAATGTTCATCATATCTAGATGATGTGTCATGCGCAACGACTGTGTCGCTTGCTCAAAGGTCAGTGTCACAGTTGACACTTAAAGCATTATATGTATATGTTCGTGTCCGGCTTATAACTTTGTCATGCATGCTTGGATTTTGATATAAATTGGCACAAATGTTCATCATATCAAGACGCCGTGTCATGAGCAAAAACTGTAACGCTTGCTCAGAGGTCAAGGTCACAGTCGACACTTAAATTTTACTCTTCAGACTGTCTGATGCCGACGCATTTAAACATACGAGATGATTTGAAAAGCGACATCAATAACAAGTCTGGTGTTTGAAGATTTCATGTCGGCTAATGCTTTTATTACGACATAATCCATCAGAAACAAATGTTAACTATTCACAACTCAAGCAGGGATATTTGTTATATAACTGTCAACACTTATGATAAAATTGTTGACTTAACCTACATACTCTCGTTCAGTTGACAAGATATCACGCTTTCAAAAAAAATCATGGTTACCTATATGTTTTTCAATCGAATATTTTTTTTTTTGGAAGGTGATTTTTGAATCACTTTCCTATGACATCGCTTGGAAGAACTGACCGTCGAGCCTTACTTTGTCACCGCACAGAAAATAGTTCTGAACTAAATAGTGCGAATATACATGATGTACAAGGTATATGTATTTCCTTATGTGTTGGTTTTTACCACGTGCAAATAGTCATGTGTGTATAATGGTAAAATACTAGACATATCCAAATTAAATATTTTGCGTATCCGCTGTTAAGGCTGATTGGTTATGAAATAGCGTGCAAAATTGTTGTTGTTTTGTATATCCAGTTTCCGGGCACTCAAAATAAAGTTCTACTTTCAGCTTTCGTTCGATGGGTCAGTACTTTCTCTACAGACGTATGCATGCATTTGCAATAATCTGTCATATGTGTTTTGTGCACTTTAGCATTATATTTTGAGATTATATGTAAATGTCAAGTCGGTTTGTGGACCACCGTGCCATTTTGAGAGCTTGTTATTGCATTTCATAAGCGTGTTAATTAATTTGTGTTGATAATTTGTATTTATGTGAATTGTAAGAAGTAATCGTAGAGAAATACGACAGAACAGAACAGAACTGAACATATGCTTTTTAAGACTTAATTAAGCTGCACAGCTCATTGTCGTATAAACATATACAATGACATACGTGAAGAAACAACTATTTACAAATATTACATTGAACAGAACAGAACAGAGTCATGAATGTACATTACAGTTCAGCACATGATTATTTAGCTAGCTTGTATTAGTTTACAAGGTTACGAAGTACAAATGTACTGCAATCATTGCGACTAGACATGTGTTGATGCAAAGTACACATATAATACTAGTATTACAATTGCCATTTATGTTTTATTCAGTTTTCTGTTATCAAGTTCTTATATATATACATTTGTAAAGTACTTAAATTCTGAATCAAAACATTATACGCACAAAATACATTACAATCTGATCTCTGCGTAAAATAAAAAGAGTGATATGTCTAGTCGTAAAAAAAACCTAAACTTAATTGAACAAAAACATGTCAGCATATTACCCTAAAATTCCTCTTGTCTGTTGAGACTTGATTTTTTTTATACTTTTTGCACCAGGAGTGTTGTTGTAATCATTAACACGAGTACGTAAGAACACCTGAAGTCAACAAGTAGTTAAGCAGATCATATATCCCGGAACACAACAAGGCGGGTAATTAAGCGTATGATTGACAAGGTGTGTAATGTTCCACAACACTTAATTGATATAACCACGTGTGGTGGTGTTATTACACTTGTAATAAGCGTTATGAATTATGTGCTGACGTATTACTGACACCATTTGATCACATATTTGCTACGTAAAGATATCGATTGGCTTGCTAATTTTAAATTCAAAACAAACAAAGGCCTACAGCGGAGCCCTCCAAAGCGAAACTGTTCGTATTTGATCGGATCAGAGCGAATTATGCTCTAAGACCCACAATCCACTGTTTTTAAACATCATTTTTTAAACAAACTCTTTGCAACGACTGCTGTGGTTAATGTGTTGTTGTATGATTGTTGACAATGTATATAAAGGTGAAATAGAGAACTATTTTGATATTTGATTGAGTATTACCTTGTTTTACTAAAGCGCTATATTGATGACGTACTAGTTAGTATATTTTTTACAGATGGTTGAAAAGCCTTGTCAGAGAGATACCTTGCGATGGTGTTATAAAAACAAAAGTACATGTGAACGCATAGGTTGCTCTGCAAATATTTATTTTACCCCTGCAGTAAAGAAAGATCTACCACACAGAGCTTCGGTAAACGTAGAATTTAGCAAACAACCGCAGAATAAAATTATCTTACCCTATTTCAAGCTGGTAGGTAAAAGTAATCATACAAACAAGGATTGTAAGAGTAAATTGCAACAAAACGTGCAATAAGCAAGGGATGCAAATAATTAGATAGACTTTTTGTATTCCCTAGATATTTCATGTAATTCTATACTTCTATTTTTTTGTTTACAACATAGAAAAACATAGTGCTTTTTGACACCTGCTAACTTTCAAATTATAATTTTGTTTGGTTATGCATTTTTGTGAATCAAGAATCGTCTGGATGTTGACGACAGAATATGAATCCATGCATAAATGAGATAAGGATATTAACGTTATAGAGAAATAACACATTAAAACTCAGTCTACCTTCCATGTAAACATGTGTTCATAAATGAACTCGTCGATAGATATTATCTTCTACATTAGAATGACAGTTATCTGACTGACACAATACTTTTTAACACGAAACTCTCGAGTTATTCACTTAAGGATGGTAAATCTGTATCATATCATATACTTGTCATGGGACCTATAGACATAATAGCATCAGCAGCAGTAGCAGCAGCAGAAGCAGTAGCAACAACAACAACAACAAATCTTGCAAAAAAAAACTTTCCCTTTAGTATGGTGGTTAAAATTAAATATCAAGTAGTGGAACAACATAATTTGTAACAACATTGAAATATTTGAAATGTCATGTATGTCAGGGGACAATTTCGCGATTTTTTTCTTAAAGGCAGACTGACGAATGGATGCCAACCATTAGTCCCACCTGGTGATTCACCGACAGAGATTTGACATGACATGAATTCCCTATACGTTCTTTGAGGGTGTGCAGTCAGACAGCCAGACATACAAATGTGGAGTTGTCACTTTATAACCTGACCTTTGTCTATAAATTGATAAATGTGATATGAAACAAACGTTTATTCTTTAAATGGATAGTCGGGGTATAATGCTGTTAATAGGCTACTGATTACTAATCTGAGGACATATCCACTCAGCCACGGATCGAGACCCCACCTAATGGATCAATGGTAATGTTAAACCGAACAATATAAAATATAAAATATCATTATTTTCTTTGCATAGTTATTTTTCTAGTTCTTTGTTCATTATTGAGAATCTTATGAAATATTGATTGTTTAGTATATTGTCAAATAAGTTTCCTCGTAAAATAAAGTCTTTATAATTATTATTATTAAAAATGTTGAAGATTTTGCTATAAAGTCATTGTAGTTTTTATAATAGTTTACAATTTAGATAAACGCTGACTCTGTCTCTGACATGTGCATGTAATGAGGCAAGCAATTGCCACAAAACAAATCATGTTAAACGTTCTAATGCTACAGTATCAATAAAGTTAGAACATCCTAGTGCCATAATACCAATCATATTAGAACATCCTGATGCTACAATACCAATCATGAATGTTAGATCGTCCTGACATTCTACGACACCTTTACACACTTGTGTTTAAACAAAGTTAAAACATATCACAGACACAAGTAGGTCGACAACTTGGCTAAAAGTCATACACAAGCAAGAACATCATTTATAGGAACATATCACATTTTGTAAATCACCACACTCAAGTCATTTTCTTGGCAATAAAGGTGTTGTAATTTCAAGGCAATTACTAGCTGGTTATCATTAAACTGAAAGTAATATTGTTCAGGTATTGCAACCATGAATTTATCGTGTAAACATACCTATGCCTCGAGTCATCAACCTAAGTAATATATTATGTTTGAGAGACACGGAAAGTTATCTGATGTATGTTTGTATTTTGGCCTAGCGCTTCAAACGGCGAAGTGTTGGATCATGTGAACACAAGAGTAACAGACAATAACACAAATGAACAAACAAGCAAGACAGGAAACAAACAAACAAACAAGACAGGAAACAAACAAGACAGGAAATAAGCAAGACAGGAAACAAACAAACAAACAAGACAGGAAACAAACAAGACAGGAAACAAGCAAGACAGGAAACAAACAAACAAGCAAGACAGGAAACAAACAAACAAACAAACAAACAAACAAACAAACAAACGAACGAACGAACGAACGAACAAACTAATCGACCGAACAAATCGAGCGAACAAATCGAGCAAACAAATAAAACACAAATAAACGAGCAAAAAATAAACGAAAGAACCAAACAAAGACACAAGCAAAAAACCTCAAACAAACTAGAGAAGAAACAAGCGAACTTGCAAACACCATGTCACTGCGGAACTATTTGTGATGTTGTATAAACCATGGTTGTAATTCTATAATACCCGTTCAACAATTCTTAAGGTGTCCTGTCAACATTAACATGGTCTTGGCCATCTAACTAACTCTACGAAATATGTTCCAAACTCAAACGAAATTATGAATTTCTCAGATATCGTACCTTATTACACATCCGTAGACACCCCAAAGTAGGCGGTGCTGATATGAATAATAACAAGAAGATACGGTTAGATTTAACGGATAGTGTTTGCGCACGTAGTGATAATGACAGACTTAGACCACCTTTTGTCAATAAGCCAGAGATGTTACAAGTTGATTTTATTGTTGGATTGAAATTAGCCTTCTAAACATAATTATGGATATTATCAGCAAAGAGCTACATGCTGGAGAATATCTAATTCACCTTGTTGAGATAATGCTAGAATTGAAAATTGTGCTGTTAAATAAACGTCTCAGATGACAGGAATTTCAGACATTATATCACAGCGAACATGCCAAGATAACGTAATAATGAATGATGGGAATAGAAATTAAACGATAACAATATTACTTTAGAAAATTCCTTTAAGGGCATTTAACAAACGTTATTTCTAATGGCAATTACTGAAATTTGAAAAAAAGTTCATAATCCACTTTGAGTGAATCGGTCAGTATTTCAAATAAATATTACTAATATTAAACTATTTAATGTCTTTGTATTGTAAACCTGTGAAACGTATACATGTGTAATTTTTACAATTAATAATATTGTTTATAAATTGTTATGGTGTTCTGCAAATATGTTTGTATTATTGTGTTGTTAATTACTGGCAGTCGACAAGTTTTGTATTGTTAAGGTGCTATACCATGCAAGAACATGGATTGGCAAAAAGAAGTTTATGTGTATGCCAGATAAATTGAAATTGAAGATTGTCTAGTTTAGTAGTAATTTAAGACTAGATGAAAACGTATGCATTAAATTGAGACCAGCTGTATGGGAGTATCACCATAACGGTAACGTCAATAAATTTCAAATAGAAATCATCGCGACCTGGCTAAAAGGAGCTATCGGAAGTAATAAGCAACACCAGTGTTCATGAAACGTTTTAAAAAAGTGCAATAATCGTGTTCTTGTATTTGTTTCTGTGACAGGCAACGAACTGAAACGTACGCACTCTCTCGTAACAAATAAAAATCTAACAATTTATTGCTGAAAGTGCGAACAACATTAGACTGAAAACATCGCCAATAAATAATAAAAGAAATGCATAGGCGTGCGCGTGAAATATATTGATTTCTTTCTGCAATTTCGTAATGGTCCGTGTCAGAAAATTGATGTACCAATACATTTTGTCTGAAAGTTTAAAATAAAGCATCGAACATAGCGGCTGATAACACTCGAGGTGAACGCCAATGATACATTATGTATGATATCTCATGCATACTTTCTTACATGTGAAAAGAAATGACAAGTTGTTCTTATGATTCAAGTCATGCAACAGACAAAATATTATCAATTATGTTCGATGGATTTTGTATCGTATTTATTAAAGAATTTTCGAATCGCGATCTTAATATAGACCAATGGTAAAATTTGGTGCTGATTCTAAAACAGTGACGTATTTGTACAATCGGATCTCCTCGGTGTATGTCAAAAGAACATGCAATATGGACGTTATATGTAGGCCGCAATGTTGTTGTTCACGGACTACTTTCCATACAAGCCTTGAAATCCAACGATGAAAACATGTTTCTCTATCAATGGGAACTTGATGCCCATCGCGAACGATACACATGTTAAAAAGTTTGCAATTCTGAGAATAAGTGACAAGACTTAATGTTGAAAAAGTACTGACCGGAAATCACATGACTAAAATTTGTTAAAGACGGGACAGTCAGTGACGGGATGCCCGAGTAGTTACGATTTGTAGTTAAACCGAGATACATTCGCGCACATTGTCATCTCTTAGTGGATCGGGAACGTATGTTCACTAGTGATATTATCTCATGCACGAAATGATAAATCACCTAAAATGGCTCTCTCGAGACAATACACTTGTTTAACCATTAGTATCTAACATACTGCCCAAGTATGAGTTTATAACTTCGTGAGTTTTAGGGGATGTTGTATAGGAAATACTTCACCTTATCACACACACCTTCATTGCCACAAATCAACCATCCGTACACACCAATAAATGAAACTACAAAAAATGCAATCAAACAAAACCAGGAAGATTGCTTTCACACTTTCTCAAAACGTAGAACGAACTAACGAATGGTATCATGACTGCAGTGTATCGTCGTAAAAGTATTTGTGTGCGGTTGTAAAATAAATGCTATATTCTGTCTGGCCGTTAATATTTTATTGTCGCCATCAAAAGAAGATTACGTATGTACATTGTATTATAATCCAGACATATTCTCGTCCAATGAATTAGACGTTATACCTTTGGGATACAATCGAAGATAATGTGATTTTTAAGACAGACAAATGACAAACAATTATCCCAGAGCAAACTATAAAATACGTTATATACAGATGAGACTCCTATGATAGTCATATCTATCAAATATTTGATACTAAAATGACTCAGAGTGCAAGTGCGCAACCGATATATATTTTCATTTTATACTGGAACGGAACATATAAAATACAAATAAGTGTAATTCTTGATCATAATTGCAACAGAAACACAAACACTCGAAAATACTAATTCCCTTGAGCCATTTGCAGCATTTAGATAAGTAAACATATGCCTAATGATTTTGCGACACCCTAGGCAACAGCCGTGTAGAGTATGAGTGGAAATGTGGTGAAATTTGACGTGATATTTCCATGGTACCTGTTATAACTTTCTTTTACAGACTTTTATTGACAAAGTCAATTAAATTATCTCAAGTATCAAAACTGCACATTTAGCCTAAGGAAGGATTCGCAATAACCACTCGTTCACACTAGTGTCAAAACTGTCCAGAAAGCAATCCTGTAATTACTCAATGTAATTGCTAATGTTATTATTTAGTTCGACAAATCTTCCCTATTTACCCTACGTTGAGACATTGACAAGTAAATTTGTGCTGACACAGTAAGGGTACACGTTCTCCTACACGCCGGGTATGGACTTAAGTACTTTTCTATGTGCATTGATAGTGATAAGAGTGACCGCTGTGAATGGGCTTGAATTTTTACTAAACAATTGTCTGCGGTATGGACAGTCCTCGCAGCCTCAATACATAAGCAATACTAGATAGCTAAGTGATAGACTGCTGAACAGAAGATCAATGGGTCACAGGTTCGAAGCCATCTTGATTCTTGCATTTACCGAGTTGCACATTTAGAATTCAAAAGACCGACGAGTTAACTTCATGATATATATATTGCCAATAAGTTATGCATTTAAAGGTATCATGGCAATCATTCGCTTAAATTTATATTGCACAACTATCATTCTGTTTTTCTAAACAAAAATAACAATTTGGGTTAAACACTTAAAATATCGTACATTTATAAATGTAATAATAATGTAGACACGAAGTCCAACTGTTTCATTTATATAAGGTAAACGGGATAAGTCATTGAAACCACTAAGTCCAATATTTCGTATAATTTGAAATTCAATTTTCCGAGCATGCAGACTGCAATATCACACTATTAGCGAGAAGAAGAAAAATAAATGATTTATTTACAGTTACAAAATATCGTGTTTTATTTATATAAAATTATAAACCTAATTTCCTTTTATTTAATCACCAAACATTAGGCTCGTTAATGGTTTTTAAATTACCTCGTAATGGAAAGAAAACTGATATGTAACACCATCTCATATTGTTGTAATGTAACAGACAATATTTAACATCTCACGGTGGGAACATTTTCATAAGATAGGCCAACTTTTTATTCCTTACAACAATATAATTACTGTCTGCCTGGCCGTGAATGAAAGTTGCCAGAATTTAACCAAGACACATAACTTCAAATGTGACTGTCATCTGTTGAATAGAGCAAACTCATTAACAACAATAACAACGATAATAATAATGACAGCAGCAACAGCAACAGCAGCAGCAGCAGCAGCAGCAGCAGCAGCAGCAGCAACAACAACAACAACAACAACAACAGCAGCAGCAGCAGCAGCAGCAGCAGCAGCAGCAGCAGCAGCAGCAACAACAACAACAACAACAACAACATCAACAACAACAACAGCAGCAGCAGCAGCAGCAGCAGCAGCAGCAGCAGCAACAGCAACAGCAACAGCAACAGCAGCAGCAGCAGCAGCAGCAGCAGAAGCAGCATAAACAACAACAACAACAACAACGACATCAACAACGGCAGCAGCATAAACAACAACAACGACAACAACAACAACAACGGCAGCAGCATAAACAACAACAACGACAACAACAACAACAACGGCAGCAGCATAAACAACAACAACGACAACAACAACAACAACCTTCAACATCAACAACAAACACCACCACCAACCATCAACAACCATCAACAACAACAACAACAACCATCAATAACAACCTCTTATTTCTTTTCATAATAAACAACTATTATTAATTCATATGTTCACGTCATGACATTAGAATTGAAGGAATGTGTTCAGTAATTTTAATGTTTGTTAACGAATATCAGGACAATATTTTACACTTAGAACTAACGAGAATACATGGTAATTGTGTCGTGTAGTTTTCATTGCGAACAATAATTCAAGTTGTGTCTGATGAAACTCACGATTTAAGTGATGCTGCTTTGTAATATAGAATATGACCACTATAAAAAAGCAAACACATATATACCCACCATCCCAATAATTCATAAGGCGCACAACGTACAGTAACTGTTTATGTACTGTAAGCAAGAGAAATTGCTGTTTACTTCCAACATGGCGGATTTATATGTAATTTTGGAAGAATTTGACATCATTTTAGCTGGTAAGTAAATGTATTTACAGTTTCACACTTTAGAAATATGCGCATGCTGTGGCGCAATCATTTCTCTATCCAATGTTAAAAGCTCGATTTTGAATATTTTGTAGTTTCTTAGAACACTCAAAGGTTTTGTTGACAATTGGAGTGATGCTGAAAAATCCAACCCTTATTTTGATGATTTCTGACTTTATTTTTCACATGTAATGGAACTGTAGCTATCGGCATGCTTAAAAAGGCAGTTTGTTTTTATTGGTCATAAGTCTGACCAATGTTTATTTGGATACGGCTGTAAATTTTAACTGTAAACACCACGGTAACTGTTTATGTTCACTGTAAGCACCAAATCAGATGTTACATATTTTTATTACAGTATTTCAACAACGTCAATTTTCATTTATAAATACTAGGTCTATTTTAATCATACTAAATAAATTCCATCAAAACAATTTTTCGTTTGAAACTACATGTTATAGTAAGAAACCAATATTATTTAAGAAAAAAAACATGCGCTGAAAGCATTGCTGTTAGGTTGGTTGCAATATCTAATATTGACAAATTAGATCTACTCTCTTTATAAAAAAAAATAAATAAAAAGAAAAATTTATGTTTGCAATTTTTATCAACAGAAACACCAACTATCTCATATTATTATTCATATTACTGATATCATGAGTCATTTTCATTCTTTTTTCAAGAGCCATGACTTCGATATACGAAAGCCACACACACACACAAAAAAAGGAAAAATCGGTGGGCTCGCTAATGAGCCAAGAGGAGTTCATTCTGTCCGTTCCAATTACGTATACAAGGTTGACGAAACTAAGATCACTAAGGCTAGGTGTAACATTAGATGAACTTATGGATGTTGTGCAGTGACACATTGGAAATAAATACTTATGTCATACTTACTGTTCACATACCGCATGCATGCAGCACATTGACAGAGACAATTACTTGGTAATACGTGGTCCATGCTGTTAAATCTTAGCGAATAATATTGTTGCAAGAAGTGAAGTTGATATTATTCATTTTTTTCAGATCATTATTACAATTGTGTGCAATTGTTTACAAAGTTTATTGTTAACTCTTTATTTCAAATATATGTTAATCGAGCAAAGAAACATAAAAAAGGTTTCATTATCATATGAAACAACAAACATCATTCCCTGAATAATGAGTATAATCACAACTAGTTGAGATAGAAAAAAAAGTCAACTTTTAATACAACAATTAATACAAAATTGTTACTTCAGTGTGATCATGCGACAAATAAGAACACTTGACAATCAACATCCACTGCATAGATTTGTCGTCTTTACCACACAGTCAGCACGCGTCCTCCTGTTCATGACCGAATCACAAAACCCGGAATATATGTGTGGCGGTTCTTGGTAACAACAAGTCTGTGAAAGTTTCGTCAAAATCCCAAGAAAAATGTAGGAGTAGTACCCTAAAAAAATGTCGGATTTTTTAAAACACAATGACCCTGTGACCTTGACCTTTGACCTACTGACCTGAAAATGCACAGATCCTGTACAGGTTGTCATGAGGAACCTACATATGAAGTTTGACGGATGTAGGTGCAGGCGTTTTGATTTTATAGGCAAGGTTAAAGTTTAGTACAAACAGACAGACAAACAGACAAATAGACAGAGAGGCCAAAAACAATATGACCCCGATCTATCGATACGGGGGCATAATAAAGTCAGAAATCATCAAAATATTCAAAATCGAGATTTCAGCATCACTCCAATTGTCAACAAAACGTTTGAGTGTTCTAAGAAACTACAAAATATTCACAGTCGAGCTTTTAACATTGGATAGAGAAATGATTGCGCCACAGCATGCGTATATTTCTAAAGTGTGAAACTGTAAATAAATTTACTTACCAGGTAACACGTTGTCAAATTCTTTCAAAATTACATATAAATCCGCCATGTTGGAAGTAAACTGCAATTTCTCTCGCTTACAGTACATAAACAGTTACTGTACGTTGTGCCCCTTGAATTCAGTAATCCACCGACGAAAATTCCCCAAACTCATATAGCTACATATAAAACATGCGGACAAAATACAGACTCCCAGACAGTACTACCCTTTTGTATTTTACATTGTATATCCAACGTTCTTCCAAAATGATCTATGTATGTATATATTTGTAAATCAATAAACATGATTCAACCTTACCTAACATAACATCCATTAGGCATTCAATGTTAAAACATCCATAGCCCCATCAAATAATATGTGTACAGCAGACGTCTATAGAGCAAACACATGATTAACCAAGATTTATATACGTACATGTATATGTATTTCATAAATACAAAATGTATATCATGTAAACATTCAACATACGGTTTATGATTAAGTGAACATAAATATAATTTTAATATTCAACAGACAATTGGCTTCGCCTGCAACCTAGAAGTATTGTATAAAAATTTAGTAATATTTATAATAGTTTTAAGAGAATCTGAAGTGTTACATATTTTTGTTTGGTAGGCCAATGACAGAAATAAGGGTTAAAAATAGTTTTTCGTAAATCATTGTATTTAAAACAATGAAAAATACCTGATCCGGGTTCGATTCCCAGTCGCGGCAGGCCATACCCTTTCGTAAAAAATCACAACAATGTTGAGTTTTGTCCACATGAGGATAAGTTGCAGGTTAGTATTGGAAGAATAAGTTAGCAGTGCTTAGATTACAGTCCAGGAAAACTAGTTAAGTGAACCGACCACCGTGTATAACTGAAATATTATTGAAAAACAGCGTTAAACCCAAATAAATAAATGAATGAAAGGCACGTGACTATATTATTGATTGATTACTACGTTTAATTAGTATTTAGTGTTTGTTTGTGAACTTATGATATAAAAAGAATTCTGGTCATGGTTTAGTTTTACTTCTGAGAGCCATATTTTACTTATTTGCTACTACGACAATCGGATAAACTCCCTGTTTTTATGGTCTCAATGGTTCTTTTTCTGAAGGTCGTTTGCATGACTACCGAAATCTTAAATATTCATGTATATGTAATATGCTTTATAATCTGATTTATAAACATAAAGTTTATTGTTGATATATACGAAAAATATGATATATCCTCGTACATCTATTTTCTTGATAAATGTTCATGGGCAAATATACCTTCTTGCAAATAAACCATGAATATAATGTATCATTTATATAAACAAGAAGATAACACCGTGCGTAAACACATTATTTCTATGTGGGTAGAATTTAAATTCTTGAGAAAAAGAATATCCTATGTCAGTAAGTTGCCTGTCGAGAAATTTTATATGCCCATGGCATTTACAGACACACAGAAAATTATTATTTACATCGACATCTCATGTTTATATACAAAATTTATTATGTATTTGAATGTGACTTTTTACTATTTACATGTGCTTGACTTCCTGGATAGATGAGACGAGTCTGTAGGTGTTGTTATTGTTGTTTAATGTAATATTTTCACATGATATACATGTTCATATAACTATAAATTATATAGCAGTTATTCTCAGTATACAGAATTAAGATTTATTGAGGAAATTCGCTCGGTCTGTTGTTATCAATGGTGTTACAAAATATTTTTTAATCTACATTAATGCGGCAATGGAAGATACACTTACATAATTCAATACAATTATTGATATACTGAGTAATATTTCATCCTCTTAAATTGGTATAACAAATTTCCGTTTCTTTTTTGTGTGAATATAGGTAAAGGACACATTTCTAGTAAGACAAAATGTCGCGAAAACATATTACATATCTCACGTATACGTCTCAGGAATATATTCGTAAATTATAGTTTTCTGAAGATAGCAATTTGTGATACATGTATTTTAATGGTTTTATCTGAGGTGAGACTGACAATTTATGGAATCTGTCAAACATATCTAGCGCCGGTGTGTCTGGCACTTAAAATTGAAATGTCACTTGCAGGTTTTTAAAAGAAGTTCCCTTCATTGGTTTTGAAAATGCAATTTAGAATCCTGACATTTTCATGCCCCCTCCCCCCAAAAAATCGTCGGCTTATTTCTACAAACCCGTTTGTCATTTTTTGCCATTTTGGAAAAATCGCATTTGAAGTTTTGAAGTTAAATAAACGAGTTACAGGTTTGTGGAATTTGGATTAACCCTATTAAGGAGAGATCTAGAATCAGGTAAATATGTCCATTGTAAAGCTTTAAGAGCTCATCGAAAAAATGAGTTAGGGTTTGTAGAAATAAGTCGATGAAGTGTTGCGTTCGTCGGTACCTTCAATTCGTAGATGACTGGACTTAACCCGTACAGTATTACGTATAGTTACTGGAAGTAATGAAACGTTTAGGATTTCTCATTAAAATGTTGATACTACCTATACCCGTATGAAATTATTGTTTAATTAAAATTAAGATTTATTCTAATATTGGTATCGTCTTATACATTTCTTCGAATCATCTCCGAAGTATAACATTATGTCTACATGTTTGTTTGTTCAGATGAGATTAACAAAATATATTATGAACAAGCATGTCATCTAGGGTATATGCATTTATTGTACGCTGCGTCTTGCTTCTTACTGATTTATAGTTAGCTAATGACATTTAATAATAATAAAAACAAAAAAAGTGTTAAAAATATATCTAACAACGTATTAGTACGAAAGATTGATCGATTGAAAAACAATAATGATTTCCTATCATATGACATCAACGTAGTATTTTAGGAGGTGGCTGTTGTTCGGAGGTGACCATTAAGGGAAGTTATACAGTAAACGAGACCAATTAAGATAGATGACATTAGAATGTTTAAGATTTCTACCCTTTTAATTCAATTCCAAAGTGATCTACCAACCTCCGTGGTCGAGTGGTTAATTTCGCTGACTTCAAATCACTGTAACCTCTCACTGATAGAGGTTCTTGGGTTCTAGCCCAGCTCCCGACCATGTCTCTTTATGTGAGAAAGTAGGCGTTTGCTTACGGAGGATGGGAGTCTAGAACTTGTTCTTCCCAGGAACGATTTTTTTGGCTAGATGAACTCTCTGTCTCGTATGACTCTGACTGTTGAAAAGGGGCATAAAACTCAAAATAAACAAACAAAACTAAAGAAGCTTATCAGGACACGCAAACAATTAGTCAAAGTCAAGTCAAAGTCAAATATGTTATTGGCTTTTTACTTTAACAGTTCATCGCCAAATGAAGTAAATTATTTACATTGTTTACATTGGCGGTACAATGATCTTATAAATAATGATAATACATGTACAATAAAAACATGTATACTTGATTATGTGAAAAAAGCAATATCATATACAATTGATATTAATAATGAATGAATATAATTATCCTAAATATATACTATAATGTTGTAATGAGTAAAATAGTCATAAAGTTCTACAAAATTGTAGAGTTTCGTTTCTAACATGAGTTTTCAGTTTAAGAATAGAAAAAGAAAAATTATCTTGCTTGTGTCCCTTGATTAAGTGGCAAAATGAATGAAGGATGCAAGTTTCATTTATCTAGTATTACTTCTCAAATTCATCAATGATCTAAACTTCAGAATATTTGGCCAAGTTTAATAATATCTTTGAAGATATGTTTTCCTAAGATTAAGATAAAAATGACAAACTAAAAGGAAAAGAAAATGATACTCTGTTTCTACTTGATTCATATTACATAATTTGCAAATACGCTGGCTTTTCTCCATATTTCTACATCTTCCCTCTTCAATAGCAAGTTTGTGTGCTGAACATCTTAATATGGCCATTGATAGTCTATATTTATCATTGTTAATACAATTGAGATAATTTTCAAATACAAAACGTGTTTTAAAACTTCTATAATATTCCAATCTTGAAGAACAATTAATGTCACTAAACCAACTTTGTATGTAATTGTCAATAATTCTCTGAATTACACAGTTAATTTCAAACATGCTTATATTTACACTATGCCATAGTAAACGAAAAACCACGATTACATAGTAATGACTTAACATTCACTGACCAATAGTTTACTAATTCTCCATCTTGATTTTTCTAGATTCAGTAACTTGAACATTAATGAGTTTTGGGCTTTCATAATTCTATACCAGTACCTTATAATTCTAATTTTTCTCCTAAATAAAAGTGGATATCGTCCACATTCGCCATAAACGGCAGTATTTGAAGTTTTAGAATGAACGCAAAGCAATTGTTTAAAAAAATTATATTACTTTTTCAATATCTGGTGATTTATGAAAACCCCATACTTCACATCCATAACTTAATATTGGCATAATCATAGCATCAAATAATTTATTTTTTTCAGAAACTTTCATACAAAGAACATCGAACAGTGAATTAAGAGAATAAAGTGCTCTATTTGCTGGGTTAGAGAGTGATTTTTGCGCTTGATAAAAACTGCTATTTGATGATAGTGTAACACCTAAATACGTAAATGTTTTGACTATTTGAAGTTTATTACCATCATAAAATAAATCAACATTTTCGACTCTATTTCCTTTCTTGAAAACCATAACGACAGGTGTGTTTATGTTAACAGATATTCCCCATTCAATACAGTAGCAGTGTAATTTGTTAAATAATCGCTGTAAATCAGCTTTAGAATAGGCAATATAGCTGTATTGTCGGCGAACAAAAGTCAGAATATTTGTAATTGATCTAGAGTAAAAACATCATTAGATGTGTTTTGTAAATAGGATTTCATGCCTTTCACAAATAATGTAAAAACAGTAATGGTGACAAAGGTTCACCTTATTTAACACCCATATAACTATCAAAATAGTCAGAAAGACAACATTTGACCTTGACACACGATATCACACATTCGTATATTTTTGCAGCATTTTGCATCTACAATCTTTGTAGACACACATTGCTGTATTAGTTTGAACCAGATACCATTTCTATAAACATAATCAAAGCATTTCTTAAAATCGCTAAAAGAACAATATACTTTCTTCTTTTCATTAGTAATACTTTGTCGATAATTGAAGTTAAAACAAAACTGCAGTCGACTGTACTTCTGTTCGACAATATGTCATTATTACTAGCCCATTGTCGTAAACGATTATCAAGTAAGATAGAAATTTTTTTTGAAAATATAATTGTCAAAGCTATTCCACGAGAATTGTTTACATTATTTTTGTCTCCCTATTTGGAACAGGAACGATAGTGCCTTTTGTCCAAGACTCAGGATATACACAGTTACATACGGTTGAATACTTTACATAACATAGGTGCTATTCTACATGTAATAAAAAAAGTCTGAAATTAGTTTATCACCCGAACCACTTTTTCCTGCTTTAAGACTAGAACCTACCTTAATTATTTCACTTTCAGTTATTTCACAGTTTAATTGGTCAATTTGTATATTTTGCATAAAATTATCATCTGATATACTTTCTTCCATAAGCTCGTTAGTGAAATATGTTTCATCTGAAAATAAATTCTTAAAATGATCGTAAAATCATCTGTATCAATAGTATTATCATTTGTGTTTGTTTAAGTTTCTTAACTTCTTTCCAAAATGCTTGAGGTTGAGTTGAAGCAAGATTATGTAATTTATCTCTATTTTTAGAATTGAACAACGATTTTGCTTTACGTATAGTGCCTTTATACTTCTTTCTTTTCTCGATTAAAATATTCCGATTAAAATCAGATCTATCTTTGTTATATCTTTTGTTTGCTCGCTTAAAATCACGCCGCGCGTTTTCGCATTCGTCGTTGAACCACGGACTTTTGAAGTTGCGAGTATCATCTTTGTTCTTATTAGCTTTCGTATTTATGGTAGCGCCACATAAATTGAAAGTCTGTTCATAAAGTAAATCTGACAATGACTTAATACCATCGTGAATATCTACATCATTACATAATATTCTATCAACAATCTGGTTAAAAGAGTCTAAATCTGAGTTAACAAGTTCACGAAATGAATCAGCATAAGGAACACCCCAATTAAGTTTTTCATATCTAGCGTCATTTTCTAGACGAATTATACTTATGGGTATAAGTTTATTTTAGTTGTTTGCGAGTATATAGTGTAGTGTCTATCACTAGTTTGGCTAATCCTGGCCATTTGATTGGCTGATGGTGATGACTGAATCTATTAATAGTAAATCATGAAGGCATTGCCTAGATAACTTGTTGTATGGCTATTTGAAGTTCAATGTGGTTGTATGATAGTGCTCAGATTTATGGTGAATTCGTTAACATTTAGGGTTGATTCTATTTGGTTGATGTAGGGTATGATATAACCATGTGCTTGTGAACTGTATACAATGTACATGAATGTATTCATTTGTCAAATACTCATGATTGTCATTATAATGTGTTTTACTCATATCATGTAAATATTTTATGCCCTCATTATTAATGGAGGATTGAATAATATATACAGTCAATTTCCTTTACGAAAAAAACTTTTTACAAAAAAAAACATTGACCAATAGGCTTTTTGTAATTCTCCGACCTATAACGTTTTGTTATAGTTTTTTCTTGTTACCACTATCATCATGTGAGCAAAATATATCAAGATCAACATGTATCGGCATATAGGATGAAAAAGAAAACATATCATGTACAACAAAATTACGTAGGAAAACAAATCACGTGACATGATGACATAATCAATCGTACTGTTATAAAAAGTGCGATTTTATTAACCTGTCAAAGCTGAATAATTACACGGTTGTTGGATGCGATTATTTTTAGCTTCGAACCACAGTCGATAGTTTTCGTTTATCTTACCGTTATGGAATGTTCCAATCAACGTGTTTATATAACGGTAAAACGAACATTATCGTATAACTTACGAACGTGATCGAACCTCACCGAAGCTAAACATAAATGCAATCATTGACCGTATAGTTATGCAGCTTTGACAATAAAATTAATAAAATCGCACTATACCAATGGTTGACATAAATATGTAATTACCAACATTACTATCGTTACCAACTCTACCATTCACAATGTTCAACTTAGAGTTTATACAAATATCTAATAGCTTGTTTCCAGACGAATTAACAACTGTATCCATGTTTTTTCTAACGGTCAATGTGTTATCATTACTCGAATTATAGTCTATTTCTACATTGTCACAATATCTACCTAAGTTGTCATCTGAAAGCAGATGATCTGGCTTAGTACTGAGTTCTGGCATTATTAAGATCTCCAATGATCGAAACTTTACCTAAAGAGGAATATTTGCTAACTTTAGTTTCTAAACTTTCGAAGAAACCTGTAGGATGCATTGCGAAATAAACAGAATTCTGTGGAGGAATGTAACAGAAACATACATAAATATCATCATCCGTACGAAAAAAAAACACTTGTTCAATTTTACCCATATGATACCATTGCTATCACAATCAATTATTTCAATACCACCAGACAGTGATGTGTTATAAAATAAACATAAACCACCGTGACCACGTTTACTATCAGTATTCAGAGATTGAGGCCGAGGTAAAATACACGTGGTATAACCACAGGTGGCTGTATCAGTGTTCGGGCCACACACACAAACAACCCCGTCACTGAGCTTATATATACTATCAAGGTGAAAAGCCTACTATATGTCTATATGCCAAACAATGTGGAACATCGCAACTCGTTGTTTCAGCATGAAATACGTGCGCTGAAGGAAAATAGCTACACATGTATCAAGCGATCTGATTGGTCGGATATGTGTGTACAATAGTCTGTTCATTTCATGCCGACCAATCAGACCGCTTGATACATCACTCGCGCTTGACTCAAAATGGCTTGCAGCGAAGTTAAATAATGAAAGGAACACAATTTTACCGTTTCACAGTTATTAGATGTAATTGAATGTGATTTCCGGTAGGAGTGAATATTTTATAGTTTATTTGAATGACATGTGTAGCAATTTTCCTTCAGCGCACATCTTTTATGCTGAAACAACGAGATGCAATGTTCCACATTGTTTGGCATATAGACATATAGTAGACTTTTTACCTTGATAGTATATAAGCTCAGTGACGGGATTTTTTGGTTGACCAAACACTGATACTGCCACCTGTGGGTATAACCCTCCATACCATAGTTACGATATTGCTTTGCCAAGTTTCACATGTAAAAAAAATATCATTATAACGTAAGAAATTTACAAAGTCTTCATCGTCAATGCAATTTGCTAAGCCTATAACATTCCACGTAATTGTAGTAACTGTATACTTGTAAGCAAAGTCAATTAATCCGGTAGAAATTTAATTAGAAGAATTTAAAATGGCACACATCCCATGGGTATAAAACAAATTAAAATGCGAGATGTTTAACCATGGAATCTGATCAACATGCATTTTGTGTCTATAATTAGTTCATTCAAGGTATTTACCTAGGTAACGATCGATGTAATGTTTTGTGCGTGTACAGAAAGTTAAGGTTGCTATTCATTACCTAAAATGCAGAATGCAAACCTTTTCTATATACAATAAGTTCCATCTACATAATCATACGTTGCTTTCAGTTGCGATGATACTACCAAGCACAGGTAACTGAATCATCAATAAATCAATAGATTATAAATGAATGAATAAAAAAAAAAATACTGATTCAAAAAAAAATCACTATTTATTAATATGCTAACAAGGTATATTTCAACAAAAATCCCAAGATTTTTAAAGCATCAACAATTTGTTTGGCTAAAGATATTTCCAGTAATCGATTATATTCATAAAACATATTGTTAAAACAACATTCAGTATAGTTCACGAGTTATGCCACAAAATGTAAATCAATGCTTCGGGACGATCACTGAGGTGATTTTGACGTCCACTAAATTTACACAAAATAGACGGTATTTAGTCTTAACCGTTGTGTACAAACATAATAAACAGCTACACTTAGAAAACACAACTGTTGGATCACATTTTACCCCCATGACAATTGGTAAATTCGTTACATGATTGTATTGTTTAAGCAATATCCACATTTTCGGCTTTAATTTTTATCCCCGATAGATTCCATTTTGGTTTATATGTCGCACATGCTATGCAGTTTGTGACAACGATTTTCATTGGCCGATTTCAAAAGGGTTTTCCCAGGCGAAATGACGTATGTACAAGAATTTGTTTCCCGGCCAATGAAAACGAACGTTATAAAATACACTTGGATTTCTCTAGAATCATCGAGGTCACAATGATAGAATGAAGTTTTTACGTTCATAAAGATAGAATCGAAATTTAAACGTTGAATTACATGTTATGAAGGTAAAGCTTTCAATGCAGGAATATGTTTTTGTTCAGTTACGGCCGTAAAAAGTGTATTCATTTGCACGAATTCACCGGAATCCTTGATGAAATTGAAAAACAAAAGTCACCTCAGTGATCGTCCAGAGAATTTTCGTTGAAATATACCTTGTTAACATATTAATAAATAGTGTTTTTTTTATTATATTTTTTTCATATTTTTATAATCTATTCATGATACAGTTACCTATGCTACCAATGACTTACAATATATAGATGTATGTATATAAGCCCGTGGTTCTACAACATGACACTTGGTGTGGACATTGTCATATTGACAGTTTATTTACGTTGATTCCGATGCTGAATTTGTTTGTCGTAATGGTTATTTAGATTACCTTTAACCTACCATGTACATGCTAAACTTCATTACAAAAACAGGGGGTTATTTAGCAGTATCGTCATAGAATAGTGTTATTTGATGGAATCGTTTTTCATTTTTATGCGTATGAATTTCAGTTATGCGGACCAAAGTACAACGTTTTTCTACATCCGCCATACAATGGTTAAACTAGTTCCCATTCCATGTTGCAGTGCAAGTCTATGTTAGATCAGTTTCCACAAGTACTTTCAGTACTTTGATTCATCAATTTTGTTTCAATTGGCTGTGAATAGAAATACCCGAATAAAAACAACTAACTTGTCTATTACCATAGCGACACGATATTTACATAACACTATATAATAAATACTGCCTGCAGTCAATGTTGTAAGTTAATATCATTCTCAATAAGTGATGCGTTTTAATATCAGTTCAACATCATTTGTCTGTTTGTTATTTGTTCAGACAGACAAATATAATACTAAAGATGATGACTTAACATTTATTACGTCTGTCATGACATTTGTGAATCAAATATTGGTCCAACTTAAGAAAGACGTTCTGTTTTTGAGGAACTTTTATTGAAATCTTCACATTTAGTAATTGCTACTAAATGGTATCATGTCTTGTCAAACTTGGTGGGAATATTTCACAATAAGTCCCTAGGTTATAAAACTAGAGCCTGGTCTTCGAGCTCAAATCTCCTATCTTGTCTTTTAATGGTTCTCGGTTGGTTATGATCAAAACAATAATGATATTATTGATACCTTAGTCTGTATGTTAACATTAAGAAGCTCTATAGTTTAACCATAACACTTTGAGAATGGAATTGAGCTTAGAGCTTTGAGGCCGAACTCAAGTCTTATAGCCTCGGGTTCAGGATTTTCGTTTTAAAATGTTCAAATAACGACTGTTACATACGTCTTTGTTCCTTTGCTATTTTCTGTAAATATGTAAACATGATGTTAGGAAAATAACAAACTTAAATGTGGTACGAAGGACTTGGCACGTCACCAAAACATCAACGTACGAGTTTTGCCTTCCTCTGTCAGTATTCACCATATTAAATCACCATCCGCAACAATAGTTCAGACCTTGAATATGCATATCAATTTTTTATATAAGCATACATTTGAATAATAATAATTGCAGGAAGATAGGTCATATATTATTGTGTAATTATAGGTAGAGAAGTTAAAAAACTGTAAAATTCAGTAATTCAGTAAAACCATTCATGACTGTTAGACCAGCATTTTGAATATAAGCCTTGGTTCCAGACCGCTCAATAGCAGAATCCTCCTCTTGTCTTGTCTTTCATATTTTTGTGTGTTTCTTTGTGCTGGCTTTGATTTAGGTTCATTTGAGGTATTAATCTTTGACATAACAAATTACAGACGTCTAGTGGAGCCCTGCAAACACTGAACGTTAATCACGATTTATAGACAGAAGTTAGGCCGAGATGTCTCATACATTTTGTAAGTTTTTTCAGGAGACGTTCAATTACCGTAATTGATTTTAACATAACCCATAACATACCATTATAATTATAACAATTCTAATTTTCTCTGCAAAAACACGTTTAAATTATTAATCACATGTCAGTTTCAATTAAATGAAGTTTATGTTTGTCGGGGAAGCACCTACGTAGTTTTTGTACAACATAGGAACATATTAATTCTGAAGATAACAAAAATGTACAAATTCCGAGGATGACAATTCAGTTGTTAAGCTGGTGTGCTGTAATTGTAAATGCTGAAGTTCTAACAAGATGAGAGGCCATCGTAAAAATGTTGCTTTGCGATGTGTGCGATTCAAACGTTAAACTGTAGGGCATTTGACAGGTAGGCAGACAGGCCTTTTGTTGTATGCTAGTTAGCAGTGAAAACGGAAATCTGGAATAAAGAACGAACAAATAAACATTATCTCAACGGCGGATAATTTTTATCGCGTCCGTGGCGTAATTGAAAACAAACACTATTTGGCATTATCAACAGTGTTTATAGCATAAATGTAAGCTCTGTGGGGCAGTCAATGTTTGGATCCAAGATGATTTTATTGGATTATCTAGACAAGACCAAATATTGTAACAGCCAAAGCATTTTGTTGTCTATCTCTTATCCATCAATACGTTATAAAGTCGTCTTCCGGGAGCAGAATGCTATATCATCTCGCTTTGCATATTTCATGGTCGTTTCTGATTTTCTGAATTATATTATCAAATGCCCAACTCTGCAGTTTCTATCTTTCAGCAGTATTGATCGTATTTAACAGCTAATGAACAAATGAAAATACAATCTGTCATAATAAAATTGTCGTGAATATTCCATAAAGCTTTAGAAACAAGCTAGTTGCATTTACAGGCAAACCTGTGTTAGCGGCCACCTCCGAATAAATTAAAGGCTCTATATTACACTATCTGGCAGTATTTTATTTTTTAAAGTCACCAGGAATCAGATAATAGTTAAACATTGTAGAATTGTCTGAATAAGTGTGTCTTAAGTTTCTGATGAAATACTATTTCTGTTGTTACTGTTTTTAAGTCACTAGGGAGCATATTCCACCATTTTGGACCAACAACCACCAGCGACCTGTCAGCAATTTTGGTTCTTTGTCTCGGTGCAAGGAAGTGAATGTAACTGTAAGATCGCAGGCGGTAGTTGCCTTGTACTCGTGTGAATAGGTCTCTCAGATAGCTTGGTGCGGTTCCATTCACAACCCGGAATACGATGACAAGCACCTTAAAAATTATCCACGCTCGCACAGGTAGCCAATGTAGGTGCTTTAAAATGTTAGAGCTATGTTGTTCATAAGAAGCGTTTGTAACTAGTCGTGCAGCCTTGTTTTTAACTCGTTGCAACCTTTCAAGTTGATATGCCGGGATCTCGGTAAGAAGTCCGTTACAAAAATCCAGATGGGAATGAATGAGTGCATGTACAAGAGTTGCAGCAGATTTCTGTGTCAGATGTGTACGAATACACTACAGGATTTCTTAGCTGACTATGTGCTACTTGGCATTTTTTGCGAATATGTAAATCGAAATTTAATGTGCTTGTCATATGTATTCCAAGGTCACGCACGTGATCAACACACTTTACCTCATACCCAGCAACAGTCACACTATAGTAATGTTCAACTTTTCTAGTTGTCATCTTGTACCATATGCAATAATTTCAGTTTTTGCATTATTCATTTTGAGTTTATATTTTGTCATCCAGGAAATGATGTTGTCAAGGCAGCTGTTTAAGTGATGAATGATGCAAGATTCACTTTGATGATTTCCAGCATTAATTCTAAATGCAACTTTGTGGTCATCAGCGTAACCATAAAGGTCAGCCGGGTATTTTCGGACATCCTTGTTCAAGAGAGCGATATACATTGTGAAGATAACTGGACCAGCGCAGGAGCCCTGGGGGACACCAAACCTCAGTGGTATGGTGTCTGATGAGGAGTTGTCAATCTTAACCCTCATTGTTCTGTCTGACAGATACGATTCAATCCATCTCAGTGGCGTACCCATTTTACCAAACTCAACTTGCATAAGTTGAAGCACTATGGAAATGTCAATAGTGAGTCAATATCAGATTTCGCCCGAAAAGCTGTCCCTTTTCTTACTTATGTAATTAGTGTACAAAATAACCTGTATGAGTCCTTGCAGTAACTGTCTTTACAATAACATTAATTTGTGTTACTGCAAGTACAGAAACCGTTACTGTAAGTACATAATACAACACAATCTGTCTTTACAATAACATTAATTTGTGTTACTGCAAGTACAGAAACCGTTACTGTAAGTACATAATACAACACAATCTGTCTTTACAATAACATTAATTTGTGTTACTGCAAGTACAGAAACCGTTACTGTAAGTACATAATACAACACAATCTGTCTTTTACAATGTGCTACGGATGGCATATACTTATGGTATTATACAGAGATGTAAACTGTAGATTTAATGTCCAGAGTTAGTGACTTCCAGGTAAACAATGTAGACTAGATAAGAAACATCTAATGAAATGTCTATATAAGGTCTGACTTAGGGGGTGCTCGGTGGTCGAGTGTGACAAGCCACTGGATTACTAAACGAATGGCCGTGTGTTCGAATCTCGACTCCGTCTTTCAACATTTCAGGGAAGCTCTTTCAGTGCCAACTACCGAGCCAAACATTGTGTTTAGAATCTCACAGGAAATGGGTGAGGAGTGTATCAGTGCTTTACACCAGGCACGATGATATAGAATCAGGAAAACTATCAAGTAGAGATATAAAATGCCCTCATCTTCTTTATCTCCTCCTCCCTCTCTCAGAGGAGGCTCTGAAACGTCCATATCTGTCGAAGGAGACATTAAACAACAGACAAAATAAAATAAAGTATGACTTGTCAGTTCAGCTTCAAAATATTTATAACGCACACGAAATGCGTGTCAGCAAATATTAGATTCACAGAGCATGTCACATGCAATTTCTCCTTTTCACACACACTGTGACAATCTAGCATTCCGCATGCCATGTCACGATTCCATTTACTGCAATGATTTTCGGTAATAGGCTAATTAGATTTCTTTCTTCTTAAGCACAAGTTAATTTTATGAAAATGTCTTTTTAAAACGTTTGCCTGAATTCGGTATTACGCCAAGTCTGAACGATTCTTGTCACAAAGCACGGGTGATTGACCGAATTACAACTCCAAGGATATCTACAAATATTAACCAGTTTCCTATCATACAGAGAGTAATGACCAATATTCCCCAATGTTGATAAATCTGAGGATGGATGCGAATGTATTCCGTGTATATTGATTAACGTTTTAACGGACTCAGGCCAATACAGCGAACCTCGGACAAATAAGTTGGCTAATGTATTTTTTTCTAATTAATAACATTATATTATCACTAGGCAACTGGTACTTTTTCTTTTCATTAAAATATTTATTAACATTGTGGTTCGGATCATAATTATTACGGTTTGAAATTAGCAGTTATCTAACAATATCATCAAGTTGTATTTCCAACACCAAGATTAAACATTTTCTTCATTAGGGATTCTAAAGATACAAATGTACTTATGTTATTAAATTGTGTTCGTTAATAACGAAATAATTCTGCTTGGAAAATTCGAATCGAGGGAAATTACAAACGCTGACAGATTTGACAGATAATAATAAAACTAGATGAATTACGTCATGGAAAGCTATAATGAATAATGAGAAGTTCGTTTTTATGCAAATAGCTAATAATAAAACCATATCAAGACTAAACACTGTCAATCCACATTGAATTAAGCGGACAGAACAATATACACTATTTCATAAGAGTAATAATGTGGGTGGGGTAACGGGCATTACCATAGTAACCCCTCGAGAGGGGAATGATTCAAACGTAAGCGATAAACCCACTCTCCCAGAATCTAATTATAGAAGTTTAGACAGCTCATATTATGATTGAGACAAAATGTTATAAAAGACACGGGCGTAATTTTGTTACTCTATCTTCTTCAATCAGTTCCTATTTATAATCGCGACACCCTTGTTGTATCTGAAGTATCAATATTCAAATATTCAAAATCAAATTGTGTTCATGAGTGCATTTTCTTTAAACCTGTTTGCGAGGACTTTAGGACAAGAGACATCATGAAGTGGAAATTGGCTATGCTAGTTAATTTTGTCATTTTATACCTCATCTGTTTTCGACGAAAAAGTCGAGCTGTTGTGATCACTGCGTAGTCCGCGTCAGCAAAACTTTAATGTAGCTCTTAATTTATAACTCAGAAACTATAAGAGGTAGCAACATGAAACTTCATATATGGATAGATCTCACTGGGACAGTGAACAGACGAGCGTTGGTACCGCTTGCGGCGCTCTTATTTAGTTATATAGATATACACATGTTTTCAGTTTAACGCCGGGTATCAATAATAGTTAAGTTGTGTTCTGACGATCCTCACTGTTTCGTAATTACAAATGTCTTTTTCCAAGGTTAAACCAATAGCAACAAACACCACATCATCAGTCTCATTGTCGTAGAGGAGCGCACCACTAGTGTCTGCTTCCTAGGAACTAACAGGTAATGTTACCAGGTTCAAACCAGAATTTTGTTTTCTGTATATTAAGCTTACTGAGTCTTTAAAATGTCTAAACAATTAGTTAAATTTTAGATTCAAGTGTACGTTATTTCTAAAACATCTTTATAAGATTACAATGAAATGTGCTACCAGAACGAATGGACGTGAAACAAATACAAAGACTTTTGATCTGCCTCTTTGTATCTGTCGGCCTTACGAATTGGAAGTTATATTCTTACACGGTATTCAGTTACAACATAGGCAGTTTGAACAAATATTTGAACAGTATCTTCAATTTGTACGCTTATATATCCTGACTAATAAGAATAACATGGTGTTGTTGTAATAGAATTTCGTAAATTCATCGTCTGAGAGGAAGTAAAATATGAATACAGTGCCAGAAAATCGGCGCTAGCTAGGCCAGTGTGTAAATAATAAAATCGCTTTGAGGTCGACTGAAGTAAATGGACCGATGATTTCAATTCCAGAAGACAATGGAATGTATGATTAGATTTCAATATGTTCTAGATACAGAATTAGGTAACGCTTTTGGTAGGCTAACTAGGCCAAGAAAGATGTTTTTGAAAAAAGTCCAACAAAAATACCTTTGTTTAAATACCTGGTTAAATGGTTAAATGCTATGATATAACTCATGGGATTAGATATATACGTTTTATGTATAATATGGTACTGAAGCGGAAATATTCGAAGGAAAAATTCAACCAATTCTGACCTTTGAAACTAAACAAATTACACTATTTTATACTGTCATATCAGACAGAGGAAATCAATGTTGTACATCAAGAAATGTTAATATACAAAAATGTATGACATGATGTGTCTTTTAAATGTATTACAAAGTGTCATTTGTACAATAAACTGTTATTTATTATACAGTAAACCCCATTGAAGACCAGAATTCCCTGAAATTGGACAGTTTTCCAAGTCCCATTTTTTTCAGATTGTTTATCAAAAGCTCTGTGAAAACCGGGATTCTGAGAAAACCGGAGTTTTAGCCAAGTCCGGAAGAGGTCCGTAATTGAGTGGATTTACTGTACAAGTAACACTATCTCGGAAATAGGAAAAACTCGCTATTGGCCTGCGGACTATGGACATTTAGACAAACTTGCGACTAGGTCAAGAATATGTTAAATTGATCAAAACAAAGCAACACTAAGTTTTTTTTTATTCAAAAATTCAATTAAAAAAGAACATAAAATATCATGATTATCATTAATAATACTTATTGTCAATACAAATGTACAATATACTAAGGTTTTAACTTTTAACAGCATTGTCTGAATATTGGAAAAATGATCTAACTGTGAGAGCGACACAGTAGTTTGTATGAGCGTGTATTTCACGTCAGAGAAAATATTTCATTATACGGTATAAAAAATGTAAAATTTACAGGATTTCTATGAATAACTCCACTATAAGTCAATAAGTAGAAAGAAATGATTATATCGCTAGTTATCATTAAACACTTTATTACAGTAATACTTTCTCTCTCTCATAAATAAAAATGTAATATATTTGCATATGTTTGTAACTAGATACATGTATGTATACGTTATTTGATACAAATATGTTCTGTTCTGTTCTGTTCTCTGTTGGTATCTCTGAATCGTCGTTAAGCGAACAAGATAACACTTCTAATCAACTTGGAATAATTTATCATTTAACGACGTCAGTTCTCTTCTAAATGGAACCTTTAAGTTTTACAACACGCGTAGAAACATAATACTATCATAGGTGTTATCTTCTTAAGACGTTGAATTTTACTCCTGTTTTCAACAGAACAGTCAACCGTATAAACAATGGTCTCCCTTAAGAAAACATTATAGTGCTTTTATAGACATAGACCTATATTCAAAAGTCATTATGTTCTAAAACGCCAATGACAGTTTTTATAAGAATTGCCTTTATTCACAGGGTAGCCTTAAGTAGAAGGTGGTAATCAAACCAGTTATAATTGTATTTCAGTTACTAGTAGTTATTACTGGCAAGCATTTTTTCTTGATCTTGAACCAGTCAGACTTATATTTTTATCAGCATGTTACTGTCAAGTGGCCAAACTCCTATATCTAATATATCAATGGTGAGGATAAAATGGCCATACTTGAAATATCATCAATCGTATCACTACAAAGTGCACGTGCACTCACTGGATCCACTAATCGGACGGACTGAGCAATGCCTAACGCTAATGATAAATTAATGCCAAACAAACGGCGGATATGTAATTGATTGAACTTTTCTCGACACCAACCCACTCAATACCTTGATCGTTGTATTTCAGACCATGTTAATATGAAAGAATATGAGCATTTAATTTGTATAATTGTTTGCTAATCTGGGTAAAATGACGACTTTGGTTTTCAGGTTTCTTTCCGGTGTTGGAGGTTCAACAAAGGAAGACATTAACCATCGTCGTGTATAATCTACATAACCTATATAACCTACATCACATCATGCTGAATTATTACCTGTTGTATTGAACACATTTACACATCATCGTTTAGAAAATTGGTTTAACTAGGAAATCTGTATTATATAGAAATAATGTGCATTGAATTTACCGAAGAATGATTTAGTTTACTCTTGATGTTAACATACACCTTAATGGGTTTTAATTATTTCTGGGATACAAGATGTCAAACTAATTCTTTTTTTTATAATCGATTACAGAAAACCTCATTAATAATAAAACATAATCATATAAATCAAGATTGTGAATGGATATCGCGCAAAATGCATTTATTTTTTTCACTGAGAGTGTTAATTAAAAAAAAATTGACTTTCAGAGACCTTCGTTTGAGATAATTGCATGCATGGTAAAATATAGAATGCTATATTCTAAATTTGTTAATAGAATCGCAAGGAGATTCAAATTCGATGACTACATTTTCTTAAAGAAATTAATTACGCAAAAATGTAGAGTAGTAAAGAAAGAGTTATTTTTAATTGAAATCATGGCTACATCTGGTAATTTGTAAGTGATAAAAAATGTCTGATTTGAATCTGTTGCCACACAAGCAAACTTTTATTTTCACTTTATTTTATAACTGTTCAGTGCGTTTCACGTAAACCTTTAAGCACACACCCATTGGCATTCACTTCGCATGTCACAAAATTGTGCATTCAAGATTTGTACACGAAACGCTCTCTTAGAGTCTTTTGCGGAGAATTTGATTTGCAGTAATTGTGCGTGTATTATTAGGGAATAATTTGAATTGGATTTCTGATTAACCCGCGAAGTTAATGATATTATTGTTATTTAAAACCCGTGTTCTAAAATTTATTGGGCAAATTTAGAACAGCAAAGTACCGAATATTCCATTTTAAACAGTCACCTATTCAACCTTTTGGTAAAAAACCGACAAGAGACGTAACAAAATAGATATAATTAAAACATACACATTTCCTGACAGTTACAATCAAAGCACCGAGAGTACTGTCAGATACGAAGTTTACATGACCTTGTGTTAGATAAAACTTAGTTGATGAAACTTAGGTTAATGAACCGTTGATGAGTTATATTGATGAACCCTTGATTAACTTTGATGAACGATTCATGAAACTTCATAAACTGCTCATGAACATCATCAGTTCATGAACAAATCCCCTACAGGGGTGTTATCTTAATTACGAATTAGAATTTGAGGGGCAAGTATATACGTGATGTGGCTGATCCTTTGTTTTCTAAAGTCTTTTATCCTAATACTGATGTAAATTTTAATGACAAGTCATGTGTAAAACATTCAGAATGGTTTGATTCTGACTGTATAAACGCTAGGAATATATATTTGAATGCTCTGAATGTTTTTAATGCGAATAAATCAGATCCTAACCGGGTATTCCTTTATGAACGTAAGAAAGAATACAAACGAGTAATAAGTAGAAAAAAGAAACAGTTCTACAGAAGAAAAATGACAGAAATTGAAAAATTAAAAAAATGCAATCCGAAACAATTTTGAAATTATTTTAAAAAGAAGTCACGAACTGATAATAATATATTAGTGGATGTCTTCAAGGATTATTTCTCCAAACTTAGTAATAATGTTTTTAATTGTTATAATGATGATGCTGAAAATTTTTGTAGCAATCATAATTTTGACGATCCTTCATGCTGTTTTGAAGAACTTGATTGTCCTATTACTGACAAATTGTTAAAACGCAGTAAAGCTGTGGGTAATGATTTTTTAATGAATGAGTATTTTATATCAAGTATTGATATTATTGGACAACATATTTGTGACTTATTTAATGCTATTTTGAATTCTGGGTATTATCCTGAAAAATGGACCGAAGGAGTTATAATTCCCTTACATAAGAAAGGTAATACAGAAGATGCTAATAATTACCGTGGTATAACTCTCGTTAGTTGTTTTTCGAAACTTTTTACTACTATACTCAATAAAAGAATTGAATCTTTTTGTGAAACCAATAATGTTATTTCCGATTCTCAATTTGGTTTTCGGAAAGGACATTCTACAGTGGATTCTATCTTTGTTTTAACAACTTTAATACAAAGATATCTTAACGAAAATAAAAGATTATATGTTTGTTTTGTTGACATGATGAAATGTTTTGATAGTATATATCGTAACGCACTTTGGTATAAAATGTATAATATGGGTATTCAAGGTAAAATGTTGAGAATTATCCGTGATATGTATGACAAGGTAAAATCATGTGTTAAATCATGCTCTAAATATTCAGATTATTTCCAATACGCAGTCGGTTTAAGACAAGGGGAAGTTATGTCCCCTTTATTATTTTCTTTATTCGTTGAAGACTTAGAGCTCTATTTGCAATCGCCAGTTGATTCTGGTTTGAAATTTAATGATGTTATTTTAATTCTTCTTTTATTTGCTGATGATATGGCAATTTTAGCTGAATCTCCGTCAGAGCTCCAAACCAATTTAGATTTACTACAAACGTACTGTAACAGTTGGGGTTTAAAAGTCAATACAATAAAAACGAAGATTATGGTATTCAGAAAGCGCGGTAAATTGTTATCTTCTGAAAAATGGTCTTATGAAGGGCAATATTTAGAAACTGTAGATAATTTTAATTATCTTGGCACGATTTTTAATTATACTGGTAATTTTGCTTTAAATCAAGAACACTTAACTGGTAAAGCTTTAAAAGCCTTAAATTTTTTGTTGTTCAATTGTAAAAAATTCGAATTAAGTCCGAACATTTTATGTCAATTATTTGATTCTTTTGTAGGCTCTATACTTGGATATGCATCAGAAATATGGGGATATACTAAATCCAAAGAAATTGAACGGGTACATTTAAAATTTTGTCGTCGTCTTTTAAATGTTAAAAAGAATACATGTATAGTAGGAATATATGGTGAACTTGGGCGTTATCCACTGTACCTTTCAATGTATGTTCGTATTATCAAGTATTGGTCTAAGATTAAACATTCAGACAATATTATTATTAAAACAATGTATTTGCAAAGTTTAGATGATTGCCAAAATGGTTATAAAAATTGGGTCTACAATGTTAAAACCTTACTTGATAACTATGGATTTTCGTATGTCTTTGATCTAAATTTTTCTGTGGATATTAAACAGTTCCCTTTGATTTTTAAAAATCGAATTCTAGATTGCTATAAACAAGAATGGGCTACTAATATTGATAAAAGCTTAGTTTTAAGTAATTACAAGCATTTTAAAACATTTTGTTATGAAATCTATCTTGATATTCTTCCGAAAGACCTTAGATTTTATTTTTGTAGATTAAGACTATCTGTGCATCCTTTAATGATACAAACAGGCCGAACTTCAAATAATTTCATACCTCGTGAAAGAAGAATTTGTATTTTTTGTGATAAGTCAGATCTAGAAGATGAGTTTCATTTTATTTGCATTTGTCCAAAATATTATCACTACGTAAAAAATACATTAAGAGATATTTCTATGTAAGACCTTCCATGTACAAATTTTTCAAACTTTTAACATCTAATAATAAAAATATTTTATTTAACTTAGCGAAATATGTAAAAGAAGCCCTGTTGTTAAGATCTTCATACATGACTAGTTAACTTCTCTTTGATGTGTTGATTATATATTATGTCTGCATACTTTGCTTTTATATAAATGATAATTTGTATATTTAGTTTCCTAATCCTCTGTTTTGTTTACAACTTATTTATGTTTACTCCCATGTCGCATGCAAATTATGTATATATTTATATTATGTAAATGATGATGAGCCTTGGCTCAAGTCAAGTAATAAAATATCTGTTCTGTTCTATATAGTCTTGAAATAATGTACATATTTAAGCCAATTAACCACAATTATCAAGGAAAAGCTCCACACTCTAAAAGTCATGACATACAGTGAGAAATTACTAGCTGAAAACCCAAACAAATTCAGTACCTTCAGCGCTTTGATTTGTATACACACATTGAATTGTATAAACTGTCTGTACTGGACTTCTGACACTGTGTCATTATGTAATCTCTCTACACTGAGATTGTTACACTACTTTTGTGAATGAAACTTTTTCCAGTATTTAGTAAATCTTGTCACCAGGACAGATTATGAACGAACTTTAGCGTGGACGAATACTTAATTATTATACATGTTAGTTTTACAGTTTAAATTGCCAAAATATTATCAGTGCTTTCAAATGAAACAGAATCCTGCAATATATCTCCAACATTTATCAAAACTGCAAAGTCTGCAATGTATACTTATACAACAAGTGGTACTATTTTTCAACGCGGATGACAGGCGTCACTGTTTTGTCGATACAAAAAGTGGTATATACCTATAGGAACTCCGTTCCTAAAAATCCAAGTCCGCCAATGTCCTGTAGTTTATACAGTGTCCACAAACGGATACGTTAAATTCCGAAAATAATGGGATTTGAAAAATCGTCTGGTTTTCAGAGAATTCCTTTTTTATTTCCGGGGATTTAATTTATATGTTCTTTCTTACTCAAATCAATGGTCTTGTCTTTTTACTGAATTTCGCTTTCTATATTATTCCTGATCAGTGGGTTCATTTCTGTATATACTGTCTGATAATTATTAACATTGTCTAAAAGGCTATAATTAACAAGAACAATAATATGTTACCTTTAACACGAAGTTATATCATATTTGTCGCTTTTCTGTATTGTGTGTTTTCCGTATTTGTATTCTGTAATATTTATATGCTTATTTAATTAAACAGACTCGTGTCTAATTACTTAACAAAATTAAGATGTATTGCAATAAGTCTGCAAATTATTTGCATTGCCCTTGTCAGTAATTGTGCATTTTCCTTGCTGCCAAAAGCGAACTAATATTAGACGAAATGATACATCTTGATATAAATAATAACTTATGTCAATGAAAATAAATATTCGGATGTTCACTTTCTTGTATGTATTGAGTAGTCTAGAGTTATCTGCCCCTAACACTGCATTATCGTAGATATAGAAAACAAGGAACCAGACCAATATGCTGATGTCAGTATGAATGAGACAAGAACCACAGCTTTGAAGGACTGCTCTTGACTCTGTGAAGAGTTTTAGATGATGTGCCCGGGAACCAAAACTAAATGTTTTCTAGGATAATTCCGTTTGAACTGCCTTTACAATAATACTCAAGTAAACACAAGTCATAAGTGTTTGTATAAATTTAGAGTCGATGACCAGTCTAGAGGTCTGGTCGCAACAAAGGTCATACGAGCATCAAACACTGAGAATCTGAACAATAACAAGAACGTATGAAATGTTATGAATTGATGCATATTTACTGCGTTTAGGACCTACATATCTAAGGATCTCCGCATGTGACCCATGAATACTGAAAATGGGAGGATGGGTGTTCTAAATTCAACGTCTCGAACAAATTCGTCAAAATGAACACATTGATGTCGCACATAGGACTCAAACTAAAGAACTCGTGGTCCGTTGATTAAAGGCCCTTTAGCTTTATTAATTCGGTAATACTGTACAATAGAAAAAATGATGGTAAAATATAAGAAAATTAATATATATCATTTGCTCTAAAACAATACTTACAAGATTCCTATCTTTAGCCACATCTCATAAAAAATGTTGTTTGATGATTTTTCTTATTTTTTTGAAATATCATTGAAAAAAATACTGCGCTATATTTCTATATGTACTTAGTGATTAAAAAAGAAACTTTTGGAATGTTTTCATTGCAAATAAAAGTCGGTTTCATTGATAAGACATCTTTCTAGGTAAAATAAGACCTACTTTAATTTTAACATCCAAAAAGCTATTGGGGCTTTAACCTATACCAATACATGTACTACAATTTATTTCGAAGTTGAAGGTATAAACTAGTACATATGAATCAAGCCTTCCTTAAGCCCTCGGTCCTCTATATATAATATCGTACGACAATCACGTATCTACTGGACTGTCTGTCTCAATCATGAATTGGGTTGAATTCAGGGATCGTTTGTGTTAAGCACAAATCAGATCATGTACGTAGTTACACACACACACAACATAGTGTGAATGTGCTACAATCTAATGTACATTAATTAATTGTATGGACTGAAAACGGACAATAACGCTTCTGATAGAAACAAAAAAGGCTGAACAATAGTTCTATATTAGAAATAGAAGTACTGGTTAGAATATGTTCACACTACTCAGACATTGGCAAATGTGCAGCTCACTACGTTAGGTTTACAGCGCAATGATTGCCCTTTTATTTGCATGAAGTCTTATCTTCCTGTAATTTATGAAATACAATAAAACGCAATGTCATCAGATTCCATGATAATTAGGGAGAACGATATTGTCAAATCGATTTAGGAAGTTTTTGTTGCCAACCGTTGCTAAGCGACTGTCATTGTGGATGAAAATATTTTGTTTGAGTTCTGGGGACGTTTGTCATTGAACGTGTTTCTTTGTATTGTCTGGGCATATTTTAACAAGAACAATGTTTGAATATTTAAGTAGCGGTACGATGTCTTAAGTTATCCTGTATATTTATACATTGCCAAGACCTATCGATTAAAAACGAATGAATTTGATTATAAGATCAGATGATGCATCTAGTGATAGATTTCATGCTGCAGTTGAGTGGAAACCTTTGGGAATTTATTGATGCATGCTCGGAACAGGGTATACAAACACGTGCAGTGGGAGAGTTCGTGAACAACTTAAATAACTTATTGAGTTCCAACAGGTCTTCGCAATCGGTTTTACTTTCAGAATAGTTCCAATATCATGCAAATAAACTCAATACTTGGAATGCTTACAAAATGTATGGTATTACTGACATGTAACTTAGATACTCTGCAAACATGAGTCCATTTGTTTCGCTAACATCTGACTAAATGTAATTTACTGTTAATATAACGTTCAGATTCTAGTTAAAGAATATGTTTGTACTGTGAGTATGGAAACAGTCAAATAAAACATGGATAATTTTGTTATGGACTCCAATAAACAAACAATATTTACACCACTTATAAGGTAGTTGAACACCATATTATCGCCTGGTACAAGATAGGTGTGTAGTTGTATGCTGTTTAGGCACCACTATAAAAAGCCTACAGTAGTGTGTTAATTATTCATGCAAACTGCTTCACGAGAGTATACAATTAAAGCGGCTCAATAAATAATTCTATTTCTGTCTACTTAATTGGTTACCGGTCCGTCCATTACAGCGCTACATCAATCAGGGTAATTGATATACTAAAAAAGGGCTCACAAAAATCTAAGGACGTTAATCTTGTTTACGATGGTAAATATTTACGTTGTAATTACGTTGGCGTGGGGAGGGGGGGGGGGGGGCATAATCATTAAAAAAACTGTGACCTTATTCTTTAACATAGATAATAATTATGACATAATCACTTTAAAATTAGTAATGAAGAACTGTGAGCTTAGAATGGAGAATGCAATAAGGAGAAATGGGCTAGAAATGGGAGTATGATTATGGAGACGATTCAACATAATACAAATCTGTATTTAGATACTGTAAGATATGAATTTACAAAATAACTATATTAACCAAAATGTTCCAAATTTAGTAGTCATTAGTATATCGTTACATGCTTGAATGTATTACTTTTTTCACAAAGCACAGATTAGTTTCTAATTAGTAATTTTGTCTGAATTTATTTATAAAATATCTAAGCTGTCTATTAGTGTATTACTTGTTTCATCCTTGTTTGGTATTTTGTGTCTTCTTGAATTAGTTCTATTGTCTGTTATTTTACTTCATTACACACAATATACTATAGTATTCATTTACTAATTAACTAACTAGTACCTATACACAATATTTGAGTATTAGATACTGCCATTTTGTATTCATATCAAAATTTTAAATAATATCTAGAAAAAGTTAGTACTCGCCACACTTTCTTATCCAATCAGTGACAAGGATATATCCCATATTTGGCAATCTTATTTTAATAGAATATACAACCGGCATTCTGTCTTCTTAATTTCGAAAAATGACTTATAATACACTATACATGCGGAGCTACCTTCTATTACCGCTCCTTTTAGCTTTCTCAATCACGAAGAACACCCAAATATGTACTCTAACATACACTTGGTAATCATACTTGCTTACGACATCACTACTGTATCTATTTATTTCAATGGATTTAACGCCATTTTCAACATTATTTCAGTTATATCCTAACCAGCTTCCTTGGATTCAACCAATACTAACCACATTCTTTACTTACTTTTCATAGTTAATTTGTTGTGATTTATTTTATCAAATTATCATACTACATGTTTACATTGCTCAGACTGGTTCGCTATGTGTAATGCTAATGCGATTACTAGTACAAGTATTAAACTACAAGCTGACATCGAGATAAAAGCTTTAACCAATCTCTTAAAATACGTGCCTTACGTGATAAATGTGCCAAGTTCCAATAATAATGTCACGGAATTTATTATCAAGAGATTGTAATACACATCAGGGAAAGCTGGGTTAAAATCCTTTAAAATTCACAACCAACTGTGAACAAATACCAAATTTTAGTATAGTATATATTTATGTCAATACATTCATTTGACCATACAAACATCAGGGCAGGGCAGGGCAGGGCAGGGCAGGGCAGACCAGACCAGACCAGACCAGACCAGACCAGACCAGACCAGACCAGACCAGACCAGAACAGAACAGAACAGAACAGAACAGAACACAACATTTTATTCAAAGACTTGTAATAGCACATCATCAAAAACAAAAAGATATACAGTACTTATCACAAGAACACATCATACGATAAACACAGCTAACCACTCTTCCCTTGTATACTAATCACACACGCACATGCGCTTTTTCGTCATCAGGTCATTAAAAGAGAATAGTTTTGAAATAAAAGAGGTGACCGTTTTAGAAACGTTACTTGTCATCGTCAAAACACAATTATCGTTAAACCAGTGATAGCGGTCATCTCTGAAAAAGGGCCATCCTATGAATAAATTAATGTCATTCTTTGAAAAACCGTCATTGAATATTTAGAACAAAATAACCTTCAAATAAAGACAACCTGTCAATAAAGGCCATATTCCCAAGGGTAGCCTTTGTTTAATGGACTAACGGTATATACAGATATATACACTAGTCGTAATTAAATGTGTTTTTCTTCTCTCTTTTATTGGTGTGTTTGCTATAATTTTGTATGGCGACTATATTTTATTGTCATATCACAAGGTACAAGTCGATTTAAAGTTAAATGAGAACCGTTGTAAACATTTACATTTTTCCGAGGTAGATCAGGTTATTTACCGATTGAAATGACTTTATATTGTATTACATAAACAGAGCACTATCGTAACGCGCCGTGACTCAAAGGTAAAGGCTATGATTTTTTTATTCGTAGCGGCCACGAGTTCAAAACTGCCAAATACTTTTTTTATTAATATTTATAGTATTCGAAACTGCAATTTCTTTCCGAATTTTAAGAATTACCCTTCAAATTGTGAAAATCAAAATTGATATCATATACACACAATAATGTGTACTATAAAATATACATGTAGTATGCAGTAGAGAAAGACATGGACTGTTTACTGTTATCAATCACTTCTAACGACGAGGAGACAGACACGGCGAGTGAATGCGATGATGCGTGTTGAATTTACATGGTTGAATTGTTTTGAAACTACATAATAAAATAATGAAAAAAAAACAATAAAAATAAAAGGATTTGAAATAATCAAAAGAAAAACAAACATACAAAATATAGTTATAAAATGACATTAACTAGGTTCGAACCAATGGTTAAAATGATGTATATCCACTAACCTTTACGCTATTGAGGCAATCGTATTTATGTTTTCTCTATCTTATCTATAACGGTTACCGGGTATACCTGTTACACCTAAATATCGAAATGAGACTAATCCCCCATTAGCATGCAACTCGATTTATATAAAACCCGCCAGTAGTTTTAAATATTAATCTTGTAAATACCTGGTCACGGAATTCACGTGAACACCGAGAGTCCGAGATCGCGTTGCGCTCGAAATATTTCGAGAATCCCGTGATTTTGTTTTTTTTCTGATGTTTGATATCTGACTTACACGCTGTTCGACAGTCGTGTAGATGACATTGTAGTTACCAACATGTCCTATCGTGACCACAGGTGGCAGTATCAGTGTTTGGTCCACAAATGATGAAAACAAGTATCAGTGTTCACAAAAAAAAATCCCGTCACTGAGCTTATATTACTATCAAGGTGAAAAGCCTACTATATGTCTATACGCCAAACAATGTGGAACATCGCAACTCGTTGTTTCAGCATGAAATACGTGCGCTGAAGGAAAATAGCTACACATGTATCAAGCGATCTGATTGGTCGGATATGTGTGTACAATAGTCTGTTCATTTCATGCCGACCAATCAGATCGCTTGATACATCACTCGCGCTTGACTCAAAATGGCTTGCAGCGAAGTTAAATAACGAAAAGAACACAATTTTACCGTTTCACAGTTATTAGATGTAATTGAATGAGATTTTCGATAGGAATGAATATCTTATAGTTTATTTGAATGACATGTGTAGCAATTTTCTTTCAGCGCACATCTTTTATGCTGAAACAACGAGATGCAATGTTCCACATTGTTTGGCATATAGACATATAGTAGGCTTTTTACCTTGATAGTATGTATAAGATTTTTTTTTGTGGACCAAACACTGATACAGCCACCTGTGATCGTGACTGGGACGATGTATTGTGTCTGTTCCAGGACCTGTACGGGGACATCATGGCAACACCCGACAAGATGAACAGGTAAATTTAACGCTTTATACCAGACCAAAATCTGTCATATTATCGTTGTCGTCTTGTAGCAAAGATATATATTTTCTTCTATCTATGCCATTGTTATGACTGGAAGTTTTACGTGTATATCAATGAATATATTTTAAGAGTAAATCTTTATATTATCTAGAAACTTAAAGATGAATTTATACTACATTTAAGATCAATGTTTTATAACAGCACTGCTCTTGTGATTCAATGATGAATTATATACTTTACTAAAAAATTCATCACTTAGCTATAGACTAATGTTTTCCAGTAAGTTATTCTCATTTATTTCCAAGGTAGAGATTTCATCTTCAGACACATTATAGATAGATGTAAACCACTTGTTGCTGAAACTTAAACCTTCTGAGTAGGAACCAAAAATAAAATAAATATTAAATCAAATGAAAAAAAACCCCGGCAAATTCAAATTCAATAAAAATGGATTCGCGTATTTCGACTTTGTGTATTGGACCACCCGGACTAATGTAGATATTTCTAATGGTGGCATGAACTCGGAGATAAAATAAAAAATACCCATAATTCTAATTCAATCAAAAACCTATTAATGCGAAACAGGGGTAAATCGACTTAAAAAATTCCAATACGATTTAATGTCTGTAACAAAAAATATCACGCGCGTCTGGCTTACATTAACAATATTGAATGGTAGTCAAGTTAATTTTATCCATCGCTCAACGTATTTCAATATTATGTATAAAATTTATTTCCATAGCGACACAGTTAGAAATCCCAGATTACATCATATTTCACGAATAAGATTGATAGCCTGAGATTATAGCTTAACGGTTAAAAATATTTCGATGGATTTTATTGAACTTATTATTGATAGCCTGTCGAATTATCTACGTGAAAAACGTGAAAATCCTCTTCCCTGTCTATACTATATCGTACTTCTGATAATATAGCGAATTAATGATGCGCCAAACACGCAGAAAACGAAATCCGGAAAGAACGTGTGTTGGAATGCTGAAATCTGTCTATCTAACTCCCCCCTTCTCTCTCGCTCTCTTCAGAATTCATTTCAATAACAGTGTTCGTCGGCTGTGGTGATGTCGCTCCTGCGTTGTATCGGATAGTGTCTGTTCATATTGAGGCAACTCACTGTTATTGATAATTGTTTGTCTATTTCTCTCGAGTATCAAGAGAGAAGATAACAGCTATCCTCTTCAAGTGCAAGTAATATCAGTTATTCTATGTGTTTAGAGATAATTGTAAAAATTTCCTCTCTTAGTTTTAAGAAAAGAATCCAAGGATATTTAACAACAAGATAGCCTCAAAGCGGATGGATTGTTTAAATACTATATATGGTCATGTTATCAGTACAAATAGGGGACTTCTTCCGGTTCGTTAAACTGGTTATCACAGCCCTTGTCGGGTGATTTAGGGGCAATGAAACTGCAGTAGCATCATTGTGGAGGATATAACGTTACAATGAAGAAACAAATACAATATTTACAATGGAATTATATAATGTGGTGTTGTATGACGCTGGGATATTTTACAGTCAATGGGTATACATACACATGTCCTGATTTGTGTCAATGTACGGAGAAGAATATGGGATATTTCACGGACTGTACAGCTGGGAATATGACATCACTACCATTAGATCTGGATAACCGTACTGTAGAACTGTAAGTTGCTTACATCATATAGTATACATTTAACTATACATGCTGCGAGCTTTAATTGAATGTCATATATTCATTATGTCACGTACCAATAAGCCTTGTTTAACACATCGCCCTGAAAACGAGCTTAATTTAAAGCTAATTACATGTATATATATATATTTATTTCCCCGAAAAAATCCGTCCTGTATACAGTTCTGTTTCTTCCGACTACAGTTCAGAACAGTTGATCTCTCTGAGTCTGAGGTCCATGTTGAAATTATAAATTCATCCATTGTTCCATATTTTGGTAAATTCCTCGTGCAGGTAAACACAGGACTTTTAGTTTAACTTCAAAAGGAACTTTAAGCACAATCATACCAAATTGGGAAAGTTTCAATAAAACTATGACTTTACTCCCTTACAACTACGTATTCATGAATATTGTATATTTGTAAATGTGTATGGACTGGAGACCTTTTGCTCAATAGACTCTTACTTACTATAAATAGATAAACATAGGCAAATATGCGTTTTGAAAATAAGCAATATATAAACCATCTATAAGGTGTATAAACTGCAGACCAAAAGTATCTTTTAAAAAACAACCACCTGCCAAGGCGTTTTTTGACATAACGTATTGAAACTATTGTTTTCGTACAGTGTGTGAATACTGTATGTCTATTTCTAAAGCCACTTAAAATTACAATTTATTGTCAGCAACATGAATTTATGAAGACCACACGGTTTTACGATAGGATAGATCACGAGTAACTGTTGTGTATGAAATTTAGAGGTGAGCGTAACATTATAACGAGCCGTGAAATCTCACAGACAACAGTTACCAGGTTACGAGAGATCTATCTGACTTAGATGACAGGTAATCTATTGTATAGTGCGATTTTATTAAACTGTCAAACCTGCATAATTTTACGGTCAATGATTGCATTCATGTTTAGCTTCGATGAGGTTCGATTACTTTCGTAAGTCAAACGATAATGTTCGTTTTACCGTTATATCAACACATTGATTGGAACATTCCATAACGGTAAAATAAACGAAAATTATCGACTGTGATACGAAGTTAAAAATAATCGCATCCAACAACCGTGTAATTATTCAGCTTTGACAGGTTAATAAAATCGCACTTATATATATACTGTATGTTTTAGTAAACACCTTTTCTGTGCTGTAATTGGTCAGTTGGAGTCAATTGTGGTCTGACGTATACTAAGTATTATAGTTACTCAAAGTGACGTTTTACTCTTACCATAGCTAATTTGTCCTTCCCACTGATTCACAAAATAATACTTCAATCTATTAATAGTGTTTCCTTCACAGCAATAACTTACCTTCACAGCAGTAACTTACCTTCACAGCAATAACTTACCTTCACAGCAATAACTTACCTTCACAGCAGTAACTTACCTTCACAGCAGTAACTTACCTTCACAGCAGTAACTTACCTTCACAGCAGTAACTTACCTTCACAGCAGTAACTTACCTTCACAGCAGTAACTTACCTTCACAGCAGTAACTTACCTTCACAGCAGTAACTTACCTTCACAGCAGTAACTTACCTTCACAGCAGTAACTCTAGTTTAATGATTATCCATATTTATTTATTGAATTTCTTATAATACGATACAATATGAAAAAAAAAGAAATACATGTACCATATTCTAATGAAGTAAAAAGAAAATTATTAATCGAAACGTTTTAGATATATTCCGTACATGTGTTACCATGTGAACAGCATTGAAGTTTGTAGAACACTGAAATAACGTAAAACTTGAAGCAGACGACACGCTGTATCACAATTTATCTTCTTAATAATTATTCGTTGAATGTCGCCATAAATACAAAATTAATGAGTAATTGCTTCAGTAAAGTGAGTCATGATTTATTTTTAATTTCCATATCTAGTCAAGATAGTCTAATTAAAGACGCCGACAATACGTTTTTTTGTAAATAATTTACGTCATCAATTTATCAACATCGCAAAATACGTTAATACATGTTGTAATGTTGGCCCATCCTTGGAATCAATGCTTAACATTATTTGATGTAGGTATACACACCTCTGGACGACAAGCATACCATCTCATTATTAGGAATATATCACTTAAAGTTAAATTAATGTGAGATAGAGAACAAATCGAACTAAATTGGTA
This sequence comes from Lutraria lutraria, assembly GCA_964023205.1. Lineage (NCBI taxonomy): Eukaryota > Metazoa > Mollusca > Bivalvia > Venerida > Mactridae > Lutraria > Lutraria lutraria. Next base: position 25,510,081 of record OZ026846.1, on the reverse strand, counting down.
GTCACGGTAATGTGGCCTTGCTGTGATGGTCTGTTAGTACATTACAACAATTCCAGAGTGGCCCTCTCTTGAGCAACAACCTCCATTTAACAACAGCATGACTTTCCCACTGCACGAGTTAACCATTTATTTAACCTCTCTATAACAACGACTTTTCAACAACAACAACAACAAGATAATTTTGCTTCTCCCAAAGGATGTTGCTTTGGAAAGATTGCACTGAATATATCCGTCTCTTAGCATTGGGTCTGAATATATCCGTCTCTTATTAATGGGTCTGAATATATCCGTCTCTTATTACTGGGTCTGAATATATCCGTCTCTTATTACTGGGTCTGAATATATCCGTCTCTTATTACTGGGTCTGAATATATCAGTATTTTAGTACTGGGTCTGAATATATCCGTCTCTTATTACTGGGTCTGAATATATCCGTCTCTTAGTACTGGGTCTGAATATATCAGTATTTTAGTACTTGGTCTGAATATATCCGTCTCTTAGTACTGGGTCTGAATATATCCGTCTTTTAGTACTGGGTCTGAATATATCAGTATTTTAGTACGATGTCTGAATATATCCGTCTCTTAGTACTGGGTCTGAATATATCCGTCTCTTAGTACTGGGTCTGAATATATCCGTCTTTTAGTACTGGGTCTGAATATATCCGCCTCTTAGTACTGGGTCTGAATATATTCGTCTCTTATACTGGGTCTGAATATATCCGTCTTTTAGTACTGGGTCTGAATATATCCGTCTCTTAGTACTGGGTCTGAATATATCAGTATTTTAGTACTGGGTCTGAATATATCCGTCTCTTAGTACTGGGTCTGAATATATCAGTATTTTAGTACTGTGTCTGAATATATCCGTCTCTTAGTACTGGGTCTGAATATATCAGTATTTTAGTACTGGGTCTGAAAACGTCGGTGTCTTAGTGCGGGATCTGAATATGTCTCTTGGTATGCGGTCTTATTACGTCAGCGACTTTGTACTATGTCTGAATAGTCGATCTTTTAGTACTTGGTCTGAATATATCAGTGTCTTAGTAAGATGTCTCCTAGAATGTTTATCTTTAGATTTACTGTACAATGTACAAGCCAAACTTGATCATCTGCTATGCAAAGTTTATTTTATAAATAATATATTACAAATGTATGATATTTGAGGTTTTTCTTCTGTTATCTAGAAGTTAATGCTCAACTTATGAATTATTTGTTCTACTAATACAAATCAATGCTGTGTCAAAGAATACTGAAAACTTCCCAAATAGGAGTGTCTCGCAAATTGTATTCAGTAAAACTAAGACAATATTATTATTGGTGCTGTTTTCAGAAATGTTTTTTTTTCTGTTTATATTGATCTTATTACTGTAACGAGAGATTAGATGGTTAACTGATTAATTAGTCAATATATATGGCTGTATAGTCTTGCTGAAATATGCAAGTTTCACGAATTTATCATGGTTTTATTCCAAGCTCGCAGCTGACGTAATACGTTTAATTATTCCTAGTAATTCTATATAAAAACATTAGTTTCATGTATTTAAGGTTTTACAAATGATCACAATGTTACCTAGTTGTGATGAACTTTGTCTTGCAAACAGTGTCTGGGTATCATATAATTACGCTCACGTATTTCAACCTTGCTTTTCAACTAAAATTATTAATAATACCAACAGACGATTTTTCAATAATTATTATGAACAAAACACGAACACAAACTTTTTTTTATAAAATTGCATTCTATTTAAAACATGATGTAGTACATTTTTTACACTGAGATCTAATATTTGCATTTTTATGTTGCTTTTATTACTTTATTGTAAAGCAAATAGGAAGCCATTTCTTAAAAGTATATATTCAATAACTTGGGACTGTATATGATATATGCTTTAATATACTGAAATCCTTTCTTATGTACCGTATTCTGTTTATCTGTAATATGTACAGTTGTAAAGTGCTTTTGCACGTTATTATTCGACGAAAAAAGAGCTATTTAAGTATGGTATTGTAATAAAAATAATAGAATTCCATTCTCGAGTCGATTCCTGATTATATAACATATAATCCGATTTTTACAACAGTCTGGAACTTGAGTCAGAGGTGATCAAAATGGTTCTTATACATTAATATGTATTTTATGGTGTTTTCATGAATGGTTTTGTCATAAATAACAAAGTAAATATCCTAGACTATTTAACAGAAAAAAAGGTTTTTATTTAAAAATTTATTTTTGAAGTACATTTGGGCAATATGCCCGTGAGTACATATATATATAGTGATTATCAGACTTCAATACACATATACATAAACACTATGTCAATTTCGTTGAGCCCAAAGTATATATTAATGATATAAGAATAGACATCTTACACTATAATGTATTTTGATATAAGACAAAAAGAACAAATACATACAGTAAAACATCATAACAGTTCTCAGAAAATCGGACTTTTTTGCCCTGTTCGACTGTTCTGTAGGGGTCCGATTGTATGAGAGTTTACTGTACATATATGAATTCAGAATGCATGGTACAAGTTTACGTAAGATATTTGGATCCTGCTCAGATTTTCTGAAGTGTTCGTCTAACAGTATAGTGTGTTCACAGAAAACCTATTGATGTTATAAGCCATTACCGCGGTATTTGTCTTCAAGACATTATCCGCATATTTAATGGTTCGAAAGTTGTTACCTACCAGGTACATCGGTTTAATATGATGCAAACATGAACTATTTTCAATATCTGTGTCATGCTGTTGGTTTTCGTGGTTTTGAAACCGTTAGGTGATAAAATATTTATATTATTATCAAGTTGACTTCGCTTTAATTATCAGTTTTATCATCCTAAAAACTTCATAAAGGTTTGTTTATGACCGAGGAAATTTAATTGTAAAATATACACGCAGTTTATAAGCACCACTTATAGGTTAGAGTACATGTTCTTCGAAAATGGAAAAGATAAAATGCAGCTATCTTATTTACAAAGTATACGCAAATAATGCATTATAAACGTCTAAGTGCTCCGCCCATTTTAGTTATTCTTCGAAACTAAAGTTAGAACGCCGGTTTTATCAAGATTATTTTAAGATTAGAAAGTCAAAAATAAAAAAATTAAAGTTGTTTTATAAACGTTGTATTTTATTCAATGTTCGAACTGCTTGTTTACTGTTCAGCGCGCTTTTGTCTTCTTCATCTAAAAAGGGATCAAGAAGATTTTAAGCTCTACATTACATAATCTTGCTTTTATTATTGCTTGCATATAAACTTACAATTTGATTTGCAATCTGCACGTGCATGTACAGCAGTATTAAATGTTATGAAAATAATGGTTTTCGTGAACGACCAAATAACCCAATATACTACGTATATTTATTTGTTCTCCAAAATCGGTTAGTTACGGAGTTCTTGTTTCAATCAATAATATTGTTTCAGCATGGAATGAGATTGATAAACATTTAATGGATAATCTGATAGTAAATAATTAAATAATAATACAATCATGGTACAGATAAACATTATTGAATATATTGCCATCATTTACACCAAGTATGTTTAACGCATACATTAACCAGAACTAGTGACAGATATGTTTTAGACAAATTACAAGAATGCATTCTTGAAATAAATGATACGTCAGTCAGGACTCTCTCTCTCTCTCTCTCTCTCTGTACTGTACGATGTTAGAAACTGTGGATATACGTGTACAGTGAAACATGTGAGGGTCATAAACGGATGGCCAGAAATATTATACATGTGGTCACTATACACACGTGGTCACTAAATGCAGAGGTCACTATACGAGTACACAGGTGTGACAATACGATCGTAGTTCGGTCTATGGCATTGCAATACTTTATCACTTTATTGGATTAAGTACAATGCATGTGTATCTCTTAAACATGTTTAGTTGTTCATAATTACTTCATTGATAATTTCGCATTTATTTATTTATTTCGATCGCGAAAATAGATTATAATTTGTAAGCATAATTAGTATTTAATGAATACTACGGTTTATGTCCCTTTATCAAGAAGTCAGATTCACTAATCAAGTTATCTCCCTTTACGTCAGTTTGAACAGTTTCACTTTATTCACAAAATCGGCAATTACATGCCTAAGGTGAAATTTATATTATAATAACAAACATATATATAAATATGTACATATATATACACAGAACAGTGCAAATTTAACATTTGATAATTGCACCACATGGCATAATACTGATTATATATATATATGTCACAATACAAACAAAAGAAACATAATTGGTATACTGTTGAGCTTATGATAAATTAAACATACAACACATAACTTAAAATATATATAGCACATTATAGGATACACAATCAAATCACACAGTAAACAAAGCTTAGAAACATCGAAACAGTGAAGATAAATACTTTAACAAAATGTTCACTACAAATGTCACAAATATAAAAGAACAGATTAAGCTACCTTAGCTAATTAAGTTGCTAAGGATTATCTACATACTCACAGGTATACGTATATAGTGCATATCTATAAAAAGGTAAACATTAAGAAAATACAATTTGATCATTTAATTTTTTTAGGCGTATTTACGTAACGTAAATGCTTTTTTATAAATATTGCAGTTTTTGAGATAACGTTTTTCTTGTTCGAAGACATGATATTAAATTTAGAGATAGTAGGCCACGATGTATTTTTAAAGGAACAATTTCTCAGACTATTATATTTAGTACAGCACATCAAAAAGTGATATTCAGATTCAATTTGATTAAGAGAGCACATTTTACAGATTCTATTTTCTTTTGGAATATTTCTATTTCTACTAGTTTCAATTTCAAGATTGTGAGAACTAAATCTAAAATTGGCTAGTATGCTGATGAGGTTTATCTAAAGCATAAATGTAGCTGGAATAAACAAATTCAGTTTTATAATTACAAAAGTATGTTAATCTTGACATGCTACAGTTACAGTTGCATGCCATTCTTGAATAAATTGGTCACGTATTCGTGATTTAAGTAATTACGTCAATCACCGCGTAAATTATTACCGTTTAGAGTATCAGATTATAGATTATTACCAGTAAAAGTTTAAATGCTTTAATCCCGTTATTTCAAACATGTTATCTAGTTTACTGTAGAAGGAAAACGCACCTCCTTTTACAACCTATGTAAAATAATGATTATAATCTTTTATCAAATTTTCACACGTGCAGGTATTAAATATTTACCCGAAGGTAATTATTGTAATACGATATAATTAATATGATGGTTATTTGAAAGTATTCGTTAAATTAATAATTTTAAACATGTTGCGTGGTAAACGCTTACCCTGTGTGTGATATGTGTTGCTTATGATAAAATCTAATATTTTATTGATATGTGCTTTATCATCTCATAAGCGAACAGCCTTTGATGTTTTAGCACCAATATTTTTTTAATTATTTATTTATAAATATCGATTATCGCAAACGTCTCTCAAAGTAAAATCACGTGATTTATATTGCACTACATAAACACAGACTGTGCCCTGAGTTTATTTGCTACCACCTGTTATTTATCAATTAATACATATATTAAGTAACCCGTCTAGGCATTTTTTATAATCACACTTACAATTACTTAAATTGATATCATTTGGCACAGACTCTCCCTACCTTTGCATGTGACGCTTGCGTGGATTGCACTAATATTATTTTCCAAACGGTATACATTTATATGCTTGACAATTTAACATTTATGGCAATAAAAGACTGGAACAACATGCTCGTACTTCTGTAAAAAATGTTCTTTATCACCTTTTTATTAATTTATTGAGGTATAAACACGAACAGAGAAAGAATCAATATAATGTATTTTATTTCATGTACTAGTATCTGTTTTTAACGGCCCATTCGACATCTATGGTAATTTCAGGGCGGTTCTATAAAAAGAGAGGGCATTTGCATCGCTTCTCTTATATCGAATAGGTTTTCGTGGTATTTATCATTCATGATGTAAATCACCCGGGTAGACATCTCACCGTATTCCTGTGATTTTCTAGACACAAACCTTGGCTCAGTAGTTAGGACTGGTGCACTGAACAAGCTTCCCTGAAAATAACGGAAGGCGAGGCCGAGATTCGAACCTACGACCTTCATGTTAGTAGTCCAGCACGTTATCACTAGACCACCGATCCATGTCCGTTAAATAGGTTTTACATTGAGTACCAAACACTACATCCTATATTAGTATAGTCAGTTTACTTGGCACAATTTTAGTTTGTGGATCATTCGATTTCTAGAAACTTGAAGAAAAAGTTTTTATGTTGCTATTGTTGTCGAGTTATTTGTTTGAAAGGAAACCTGCTTAGCAAATCTCATCCTAACTTTATGTTGTTTTAATGATAAGTGTGTAGATTCTCAGAGGGAAAGATAAAAAATCAAACAAGAAAGTTTGTAGATTTACAGAAAGAGAGAGATAGAGAGAAAGACGAGACATTGAAACACGTACGTCAGATATTTTATATCAGGAACACAGACAATGTGCATCATTTAGGTGTTTCTATTTAAATTGCTGCAAGATTACACTCAAAGTTGTTGCAACATGGTATCTAAATGTAGACATTATTACTCAGTGGAGTGACATTTAAGTAGTTGTATAAGCACACTGCTAACGTATTAGGGAATATCTAATTTGTTGTTCGGACTCGCTCAGAAGAATTGATTTGCCCATTCCGAGATTGGAAACAATGTGATGAAATAAAGTACATTTTGTCACAAAACGGTCTCATGTAATTGATTGTGTCTTTTACACACATTTATTTACTCGAAAAGATAAATTTGTTGCGTCTGCTTTTGAGACTACAGTGAGAATTTGTTTGTTATAAACAAATTAGCAGCGGTCACACCAATAAAAGGACTTAAGACAATAAACTAATATTATTTTCAACATTTATATTTTTTTTTATTTAAGTACTAATTATTTGTTCAAAATATATTCATTACTTTGTTCGAATTGAATGTGATTATTTTACTTGCATATGAAATAAGATTTTTCATGATGAAATGTCTAAATGTTGTACGAATCTAGGCTAAACATTTCCCAGAAGGATAAAACACGTATTTTAACAGTCAATGAACTCTGGATTGTGTAGAACTTTTTCTGACGATCTGGCTGTGAAGTTAAACAGATCTAAACAGAGAATTCTTATGCGACTTTAAAACTATATTTCTTTATTTATTAATTTATCTATTGTTCTGTGTTACTTCAAATTCAAAAGGCTAATTGGCCTGATTATTAATAATGTTGGATGAATGCCGAGGCAAGCTTACCTACTTTACGTGCATTGACATAAAATAAATACTGTATTTTCATTATTATTATTATTCATATTTTAACTATTTCTAAAACATGGTACATAGGAAATATATTACACAAAATGGGCATATAAAATTACAGTGTTCAAACAAAAATAAATTACTGAATATACAAATTGAGACTGTAAAATTATTACAGGTAAATCATATCAGTAAAAAACTGAAACCATGTCACAAACGTTAAAATACAAGGATAACACAAAAAAGGAAGTAAATCCTTATTTCCATTGTGGTCCTTTATAAAATCATATTACAAATGTAATATGAAAAAAAGAAGAAAATGGAATACAAATTTACCTTAGAGATAATTATTATCATAGAATAAAATTACTATCACAGAATTTACATCATTATCTAAGAATTATTGATATTTAAAATGTATATAAAAACATCCAAACACTAGCAAGCAGATGGGCTTTGACGGTGGACTTAAACTGAGGGAGGTTCTTAACTTCTCTTATATTCTGTGGTATTCCATTCCAGAGGGCGCTACCTTGATAAGCAAATGATCGTTACAAAATCCGTAACCTTGGGTAGACAGAATCTTCCAGTGTCTGTAAATGAATCACTGGAAGCATCAACTGACACTCTGAACCTAGTGGAATAGTTATGAACTGAACTAAGTGGAATGAAATGCTCATTTAGGTACCCTGGTGCTCTACCACTGTAGATTTTGAACACATGGCAGAACATGATTTGATTAACCCTTTTTGAGACAGGTAACCAGTTTAGCTTGACAAAATGACTTTGATCAATATGAGCTCTTGCTTCTAGATCTAACACAAATTAATTTCGTCGGGTTCAATTTTCGTGGTTTTTACTAAAATGGCTATTTCGTGGGGACATAAAATCGTGGATTTTGATTGTTGAATAGAAATGCCTTATTTCTGCGTGAATTGTGGGGAATGAACCGACCCACGAAATCCACGAAATTAAATCCCCAACGAAAATTAATGATTCTACAGTAGTCGTGTAAGGAGAAAGATACTGTATTTATGTAACCGTATCTGATGTTGTATGTTTTTATATCACGGCATATTTTGTGATCTTTCAGACCCTTTGTCTGTCGCATGTCGCAAGTTTCATTTATAATTATAGATATCGAAATACATCGTTTTTTTCTGCAACATTTGATATTTAGTTCGCAAGCTGATACTGTATAAATGAGCGATCATGTCGTATATCACGAAATGGATGAAATAGATTACTGTTTCCTTGTGGTTACTGTTGTAATTCATGTACATTCTCAATCATCAATCATCAAAGATCCTGATAAGACACTCAACTAAACTTTATTAGACCATAATAGTATGAATATGAAGCAATGGTGAACAAATACAGTGTATATATTTAACATAGAAATAGTAAACATGGTCAGCTGGTTTGTGGAATAAATCAGATGTTCAAAATAATTTTGTGTGAACATAAACACTGGTACGTGTTTACTAATTTACGATATTATTGCTTGTTGTGAGTATGGAGTGTGAATAATAATAAAAATGTTTATAGTGCACCTGTTATCTAATATAATTTCAGTTAAAAGAAGCAGTTAGTTATGACATTGAAAGTTTACTACATACAGTGCAAACTCTCGAAAGTAACATCCTTTGTGAGAAGCAAACGTATCTTGTTGTTGAAAGGTTGTTGCTCTAGAGAGGTTGAATTAATAGTTAAATCATGCAGTGGAAAAATAACGCTGTTGTTGAAGAGAGGTTCTTGTTGGTCGCTCTCGACAGGTTGTACAATACATGTATAAGGAATATGTCTGGAAGTCTTAAAGTAGTATTTCCTGTTGTAAATGAACTTGCGTTAAATATTCAACCTGTGTTGTCAGTAGAATTACGCTACAGTAGTTTAATTAATCAGAACTTGTTTAATATTGGAATTTCCAACTTCCGGAAACATGTCGTGTCACGTGGTTTTTAAAATCTAAACACAACAGCCAATTTCAGGTTGGAATATAAAATGGTTGTTTTCAAGTATAATTAGCATTGTATACATAATTGAAATATTCGACATTCCATCGTCTAGGATTTGTTCTAAGTTTATATTCCTCTTAGTGAAACATCTTTGAAGTTTTACCGAGTTTAATAAGAATAATAAGATTGTGAACTTGATTTTATCCACCAAATTTCGCACCTAGTCGTCTTATCTCTTAATACAACCACAGGTCAAATTATCTTGTACTCATGCATTATAGGGTCCCTGTCTCTTATGAAGACATGTACGCATTTTACTGAAATAATATGAAATTTTCAAAGATTCCCCTCATCCTGAGTCAAAAAGATATATAAAATATTTACATAAGTGTGAGACCCCTATCTCGAGAAAAATGGTGCGAAATCGTGCAAAAACTAACTCCATTCTATTCTTCTTTCAGAAAAAAAAACCCGTTTTTATTCGTCCTCTCAAGAAAACGTTCAAGGCCAGAGTAAACTCCTGAAAACCGGGATTCCCTGAAATTTGAACGATTTTTTCTGGTACATGTACCCCTTTTCAGAATTTCTCAAAAGTTCTTTGAAAAACGGAATTCTCAGAAAACCGTACTTACGGCCCAGTCCGGAAAAGGTCCGGTGTTCAGTGGTTTTACTGTATCTATTTTCTCTCCGATACTTCCACTGTGAAAACAGGCACTAGCCAAAATACGTCACACTAAGAGAGTTTTTACATTTAAACGCACTTGTAAGCAAGAGAATATACGTCAATGCCTCAATGGTGAACAATTTATTTGACTGATAATTAAAATAAAATATAATTAAACGTAACATAAATAAACAGTAGAGGACAAAATCTCTAAACCAGTCAATTTTACAAAAAGGTCATTAAGTAACAGTATTAAAAGGCCGAACAGCTAGTTGTTTACGGAGGATTGGAGTCTTTCCAGGAATGATGGTTAGATGATCATATAACTCTGACTGTTGAAAAGGGGCGTAAAACTCCAATAAACCAACCAAACAAAGGACGAAGAAGACTAATATAAAACTAGGAATATAAAACTAGGAATATAAAACTAGGAATATAAAACATATTTAAAGCATGCATACGTTTAAATCCTGAAAGTATCCAATCCAGAAATAATGTGGTCAGTATCATATCTCGGATCTTGTTTATATATTTATGTTAAATGCGACTGTATTGACCATCTAAATCTCGGACGCATTAAATCAATAGTGTATACAAAGAGGATTTATTCTGCCATACCATTAACTGTCATGATAACCGTTGTAAGCTAACCTAAGATACGAAGTCCTGAAGTCCGTTACATGTCTTAATGCCGGAGAAGTCAGATGGTAGTACTTAGCATTATGTTGACAGATAGTTTTCTTATTTTATCAAATTTAAGACGTTTGCTACAGTTCACTACATTTTTCACATAGACATATAATTATGCAAAATGAAAACTGATCCATAGATTTTTTTAAAACTTTGCATGATCGTAGCATATGATACCAGAAACATTTTAAGCGAAAAACAACTGGGGGTCACTGATCTCGTTTTTGAGTTATCTGTCCTTGAATTTGATTTCTTTGCTTATTTTAGGTCATTTCAAGGACAATGTTTCTGTTATCCTATGCTACGATCATGCAAAGTTTAAAATAATTCTATTGATCAGTTTTCATTTTTGCCTATATATGTCTATGTGAAAAACTGTTTAAATCTAAATGGGAAAGAACCCAGTGAGAATAATTTCTCATTTATACCAAAGGTGATATTTTGTTCTGTCAAAAAAACTCGATAATTAGATAAAGGCTGACAGTATACACTTACCTTTGGCATTATTCTGATAAATGTGGGAGGTTTATAATACATACTATTGTGATATAGAATTATGTGACTTCATAGATAAAATCACTTAATTCAATTGTTTAGGCTATATTAGTATATTACATGAACATTACATATACAATCATATACATGACAGACAGTTTATAACAACACAAAGGAACATAGAATATATACAACAGAATAAGAATATTATATACACTTCCATCATATACTATTCTGCTATAATTTATGATAACAAAGTAAAATATTTGATTCATGTTTATATAGTTGTATTTTTCTCTCTTTTTTCATGACTGAAATGAATATTTTATCGGTCTCTTCACTCGTATATAAATACAAATGTACATTAATACCTATGTCTAGACACTATTTATAGTAATTTAAATGCCTGAGACACGAAATTACCGAAATTTGTAAATAATATTTTACTTTTCAGTTTTAATCTTCTCTTAAATTTGTACATTTCTGGTCTAATACTGGATTTTCTCCTTAAATCATTGTAAAGATTACATTCTACAACAAAATGGTATTCGTCCTCTAACCTGAAACAAATGAAACATTTCTCTTCTTCGCTTCTCGGTCCTTGTGCTAAATTCAAAGTGTGGTATCTGTTTTTATAAGATTCATAATAATATGATGCCTCCCAAATTGGGAGACTTCGATTAGTTAGTTGGACATTTGTACATGTATATTATTATGTGACAACGTTCTGTATTTCTCCACGTGGCTGAGATCTAATCAAGGTTAAAATTAAAATCGGCTATTCTCGTATTTCTATAGATCAACGCTATGCTATAGTAATTTAATCTCTTAAACCAATTTTCAACTAAGTTCATATAATTAGGTCCTAATTAAATATAATTGTGTCTGGGGAATTAAAGTAATTTTGTATTTGTTATAAAATACATTCTTATCGTATTTAATTAAGACGAATCTGAAACCATGGGAACGTAAATATGTTATAAATGAATGTTATGGATAAAATGCACTGATTAAATTGGTTACTTTCTTCACTGCTGTCGATAATTGTGATAATTACAAGCGTAAATATGTATTCTATATCATAAATCATAACTAGAGCATTTACAGTCACATGTAATACTGACACAATGGATAAATTATATGTATTGCATCAATTTTCTTAATTCTAATCTCATATTGAATGAATGATTGTGTATACTACCAATATGTCTACACTCATCAGTTACGACTACACTCAGTTACAGCTACACTCAGTTCTGTCTACACATCTCAGTTATGGCTACACTCAGTTCTGTCTACACATCTCAGTTATGGCTACACTCAGTTCTGTCTACACATCTCAGTTATGGCTACACTCAGTTCTGTCTACACTCATCAGTTTTCTCTACACTCAGTTCTGTCTACACTCTTCAGTTCCCTCTACTCTCAGTTCTGTCTACACTCCTCAGTTCCGGCTACACTCAGTTCTGTCTACACTCAGTTCCGGCTACACTCAGTTCTGTCTATACTCAGTAACGTCTACACTCAGTTCTGTCTACACTTCTCAGTTCCGGCTACGCTCAGTTCTGTCTGCACTCCTTAGTTCTGCCTACACTCCTCAGTTCGCTCTACAATCAGTTCCGGCTACACTCAGTTCTGTCTACACTCAGTAACGTCTACACTCAGTTCTGTCTACACTCCTCAGTTCCGGCTACGCTCAGTTCTGTCTGCACCCCTTAGTTCTGCCTACACTCCTCAGTTCCCTCTACAATCAGTTCCGGCTACACTCAGTTCTGTCTGCATTCCTCAGTTACGGCTACACTCAGTTCTGTCTACACTCCTCAGTTCCCTCTACAATCAGTTCCGGCTACACTCAGTTCTGTCTACACACCTCAGTTCCCTCTACACTCAGTTCTGTCTGCACTCTTCAGTTCCCTCTACACTCAGTTCTGTCTACACTCCTCAGTTCCCTCTACAATCAGTTCCGGCTACACTCAGTTCTGTCTAAACTCATCAGTTCCCTCTACAATCAGTTCCGGCTACACTCAGTTCTGTCTGCACTCCTCAGTTCCCTCTACACTCAGTTCTGTCTGTACTCCTCAGTTCCCTCTACGCTCAGTTCTGTCTGCACTCCTCAGTTCCCTCTACACTCAGTTCTGTCTGCACTCCTCAGTTCCCTCTACACTCAGTTCTGTCTACACTCCTCAGTTCCCTCTACACTCAGTTCTGTATACACTCTTCAGTTTCCTCTACAATCAGTTCAGTATGCACTCCTCAGTTCCCTCTACACTCAGTTCTGTCTACACTCTTCAGTTCCCTCTACACTCAGTTCTGTCTACACTCTTCAGTTCCCTCTACACTCAGTTCTGTCTGTACTCCTCAGTTCCCTCTACACTCAGTTCTGTCTACACTCCTCAGTTCCCTCTACACTCAGTTCTGTCTACACTCTTCAGTTCCCTCTACACTCAGTTCTGTCTACACTCCTCAGTTCCCTCTACACTCAGTTCTGTCTGTACTCCTCAGTTGCCTCTACACTCAGTTCTGTCTACACTCCTCAGTTCCCTCTACACTCAGTTCTGTCTGTACTCCTCAGTTCCCTCTACACTCAGTTCTGTCTACACTCCTCAGTTCCCTCTACACTCAGTTCTGTCTGCACTCCTCAGTTCCCTCTACACTCAGTTCTGTCTGCACTCCTCAGTTCCCTCTACACTCAGTTCTGTCTACCCTCCTCAGTTCCGGCTATTTCTCTCGCCTAATGTCTGATATACAATGAAACCTTTATACAGAACAGAATAAACTTTTATGCCCCCCATCATTCGAAGAATTGTGGAAGGGTATAAAGTGCTACCTAACCCTGTCCGTCCGTCCCTTCAAACTTTGGTTTCCGAGCGATAACTCAAGAAAAAATCATGGATTGTTTTCATATTTTTTACATGAAGGTGTATAATAATATAATTCAGGTCAAGTTCGATTTCCATCAAAATCCAAACATTTCCACAGGAGTTATAGCCCCTTTTTGACGTAGCTCTCCGTCCGGGGGGGGGGGGGGCATTACATGCAAGAAATAAACTCATAAACATATACTGGGCGAGTGTTTTGTATATTATAAACAAGTACAGAACATATTTTATTTTCTTAAAGGGGCATGCCCTGGAACTGAAGCGTCTCGAATATAAATCAAATTGGTATCATTTGAATGCCTAAATCAATTAATGAAAGTCCTGTAAAATATTTACGAAATGTCCCGCTATTTGACTCATAATACACATTTCAAGATTTACCAAACCTGCCGATTACGCCTTAGAAAATATTCGTCATTTTCATAACTCGACCCTTTCGGGATCTGTCAAAAGCGGAAAAAAATGTCAACAAACTGTGAAATGGTAAGTATTGCTCATGTCATGTTCACTGTTTGCGACATAAAGCTTATCTATCGATCAATTATAGGTAAATATCATTGTTTTGCTGCTTGAAAGGCAGCGCGCACGCTAAGTTAAATTCTCAGACGAATCGGAAATATTGTTGTCGTCAATAAAAGGCTTGTAAGCCTTTTATTTAAACCGACATACAAATACCCACGCGTGCGTTATAGGGCCATTTTTGAAGGCACATTCTTCTTTGACTTTTCGGTAATAATTGTTTTTACAAGTGATAAACGCATTTTTGGTGTACGAAAAAAAAGACACAGCAGTTCCTGGGCATGCCCCTTTAAGCAATTTCACAATATTTCCTTGAGGATGACAAAGCTTATTGTGTATATTTGTATACATTTATCAATATATTTCTGCTTTGTATATCAAGCAATTCAATAAACTTAAACATAGGCGGGTTTTTATTGTAGCAACCTTTAAGATAAGTTTTACATAAATACATAAATCGTGCATACACGCACGAAATGATACTTGTCTTCTAATATTTTATACGAAGACCTTTCTTACGACCAAACTATTGGTACAAGTAATGACGGGGACTAATTATTCAAGTGACATGTAGAAGAAATATCGAAAACCACTCTAGATATTTAGTGACTTTGTAATGAGGTCACGTGATTCTAACATGGGAGGTTTTACGATGTAAGATTAACTTGGGTTAAACCCTCTGTTTTGTTACTTATGTATTTATGTTTACTCCCATGTCGCATGTATTAATTATATTATTTACGTAAAAGATGATGTACCATGCCTCTAGTCATTTAATAAAGTATTAAATTTTGTTCTGTTCTGTTGAGAGGTGTTCTGGTTTAATTCGATAACATTTGTGCCATGCTTTAGAAAAATGTTGGTTTTGATTAGGTGAACAAAATCTTAACAGTGGGTCACTCGTTCGGCGCGCATGGATTTTTATGCGGAACTAAGTACTACATTTATCTACATCCGCCATGTACTTGTTAAACTAGTTCCCGTTTAATGTTGCAGTGCGAGTTTATGTAAATTCAGTTTCCATGATTATTTTTAGTACTTTGATCAAAATTATATGCTTATACTAAATACGTAAAGCTGCATGGAAAAAGAACAAAAAATCATTTCATTAAAATTGTTTTTTTTTGTTCGGCAAATGTTTTGAATAATGAAAAATAAACACGTTTTAAGGAAAGCTTTCCTGAAATGTTGACGTTTATATTCCTCTGTGATTTTACAAATCTAGACTTATGATTGCTTTAAAAAGGCCATTAAACTCCAAGATAAACAATCTTGCGCTCATAAATCATATTCAGCTTTGAAGATTTATTTTGTATTTAGTTATCTAGAATATTAAATATTACAATGATAGTTTAGGTAACTTGACATTTATCGAAATTGCATATTGTACTAATATAATATATATCATAACTTCTCTAGCTACTATCGGTGTTAAATCTAAAAAAGTTATTACAAAAGATCTGTGATGCTCTAAGTGATTTCTATGTTGTTTGTTCAGGATTGTTTTGGTAAAAAATGGAGCAGTATGTTAACATTTCTCATCTGGCTTACACCAAAACTCGACTTTAATGTACTCACAAGTACTAATCATTGTATTGTTCTCAAATCATACATGAAATTATCACTTGAACTGTTTCAGTATCTTTGTCATACATTTATAATACAGTGTAATCTTCAATAACGGTTACCTCTGAATAACAGTCACCTCCCTAATACAGTCGGTATACTAGCAACTCAAATCTGTTTTTACTTTATTTTCACTCTCAATAACAACCACCTCCTTACAACAGCCACTTTTGTCCTTCCCATTAGTGGCTGTTGTACAGAGGTCGCAGTTAATTCGATTCAAACGATGACAATAGGAAGTTTCTCATTTGTCGTAAGTGAAGTGAATGTAATGTTTCACCCAGCAGTAAATATTCCTTAGTTGTCTGAATATCTTATTCCGAAGTGTCACTTGATCTTTAGAAGACATAAATCATGCTGATATGTAGAGATATATATTTGAAACCCTGTCCTCGACATTTATGATAACTTCTGTTATTTCGGAAATTTGTCAATTAGCTGTGTAATCGTGAAATGTCTAGATGTTAATTCTAGAAGACTTTACATGTATTTGTTTGCATTTAATTACCATAAATAAGAATATATATTTTCGCCCACTCCCTCACTTTGGGTTCTTTCATTTAAAAAACGAAAACACAGTACAATAAAACCCCGCCAGACCGGATTCCTTCCGGACGGGACCGAAGGTCCGGTTTTCTGAGAATTCCGGTTTTCACAGGGGCTTTGATAAATAATAAAAAATACGGGACTTCGAAAATTATCTGATTTTCGGGGAATTCCGATTTTCAGGGAGTCCGCTTTTTGGAGTCTGGAGGTTTTATGTACATAAAACAAGATGATCCAATTATACATTTTGATAATTTTACTTTAAGAAAACTTGACAATTCTGATAAATTTCCACAAAACCTATTGCATCCCTAATTATAATTTGGTTAAATGTAATGAAATGTATCATAAAAGTTGGGAACCATTCCCAAATGATTCTCTTAGAATTCTCAAACCTGTGGTATTGTGAATAGAATGCATGTTCGATAAGGAATGATTCGTAGTATATGAAAAGTTCAGTACAATTAATTTATTACAAATTAATACAGTGGGTGTTTGATTTGACTCATGCGATAAAGTGAACATGTCAAATTTTGATATCTGTTCATGAAATGATTTCTGGGCTTCGTGCTGCTGATTAAATTGAAGCGAGATAAATGTGCAAAGTTGCAGAACTGTAACAAGATATTATGATCACAAGATTTGTTCATTTTATTCTATATTACAGTCACGTTTGTTACTTCATTTTACTACAGGGAATACTTCAGTCGAGTTAAACGAACTTCAGTGGAGGGAACGCTGTCGCATTATATTTCAAAGTCTTTTAGTCAGTCAGGTGATCGATGACTTCCGGTGTCTAGAAAAAAGAGAAATGAATTGGATGAAACGACGCTGGATTCACAAAAACGTCAACTCCGTGTACGGGTACCATGGTTAAGGGCGCTGACGTCAAATCACTGTAACCTCTCACTGATAGAGGGTCGTTCAATCATTCATTATGTAACAAACAAAAAATTAAAATGAACACACATCCGGCGATACGTACTCGTTTGTTTATTAAACTGGGACAAAAGACCCACATTCCTCAAAATGTTACGCGTTTTGTTATAAATTGATTCTTTCAACTCCAAACAACATCTTTCTTGACTTTACTTAAACGTAATATTACTTGCTGACAGATTGGATGTTGTTGTATTATGCGATATGATCGTTCTGTTTCAATTTTACTCAATATCAAAACGTTCCTTCAAGTAGTTGGAAGTAAATGACGTTACATATGTATATATAGTGATCATGAATGTCATACTTTTTAACAGACAACAAGTATTTTCTGTAACTTTCTAAGAGAACTATTAGTTACCTTTAAATTGTCAATTACGCGATGCAATCGTCCGATTATTATCCTGTCAAAATACGAGTACACATCTCCATACACCAGACACACAATCATGCTATATAGTTAAAATTAGTGAGAATTTTAGAAATTTGTTCGTTAGTTGAACAAAGATGTTAATGCTGTCGGAGAAAATAACAGCCTTGAGCCCAAAAAGTTATCTGAGAAATGTAAGATAATACCTTATTACATTACTAGCACTCTGTCAACTTTAATTAATATTGTACCGAACACATGAAGGACGTGTGCAAACACTAAGTAATTTATAGGAAACAAAGAAACGCACTTTACTTGTAATTTCATTATACATGTAATATAATCATAGCAATCGCTGCCAAGTATACATCAAGCTACATGTAATTCCTTTGTTATTCAAATACCAGACATCTGAAACATTGTCGCGGTATATTTGATATCTTCTAGTTCTTATAGAGTAAATGAAAGTAGCTGTTTATGACTGCAGTAAGGCGGTCACGGCTCATGTTGATAAACGATTATATAAATAATGTATCAGAATTTCACAAAAACAATTATATCACTACTTGCAATGTAGAACTGGCAACGTTTTTCTTGTAGCATCAGACATTTAGCTGTGTACGATAATCAGTGTACGATAAATACGATAATCAGTGTACGATAATCGGTGTCATGTCTGCATTTATATCCATTAAACTTTTAGAACATTAAACTTTTAGAAATGTAAACATTTCATTTGTTGCCCCGGGGAGGGGAGGGGAGTGATACTACTGTTAAAGCTTCAATCTTACTCTCATTTCTTAAAGCTTTAATTTCGCTGATGACTTTAATGTTGTACAAATCATTCAGCCTGTATCCATTTAGTTTTCCAAATGCATCCCGGTAAATTTGTTAAGAGTTTTCGACACGGATCATGAAGTGAGCATGTTATGAATATACAGAAGATTAATTCTGCAGCTTTGACACTAACTCTTGTTAATTTACTTCATGATTATCACATACATTGAAGATTTCAGTTAACTAACATGCCCGTCCTTAGGGAATACATCAATACCATGGAAACCATTCCTTTGTCGTGTTTCCATCAAAGTAGAATTCTCCTGAGTGACTTACAGTATGTTAAGTAGAGGTATAAGACAGATGATATAATATACAGCGCAACCTCTTCAAAGCAACAGACTTTGCGTGAAGCAAAATTATGTTATTGTTGAGAGGTTGTTAATCTAGAGAGGTTAAATTAATAGTTAAACCGTACTGTTGTTTGTGTTAGGGAGGATGTTGCTCAAGAGAGGGCCGCCCTGGAGAGGTTGTTGCTCAAGAGAGGGCCGCCCTGGAGAGGTTGTTGCTCAAGAGAGGGCCGCCCTGGAGAGGTTGTTGCTCAAGAGAAGGCCGCCCTGGAGAGGTTGTTGCTCAAGAGAGGGCCGCCCTGGAGAGGTTGTTGCTCAAGAGAAGGCCGCCCTGGAGAGGTTGTTGCTCAAGAGAAGGCCGCCCTGGAGAGGTTGTTGCTCAAGAGAAGGCCGCCCTGGAGAGGTTGTTGCTCAAGAGAGGGCCGCCCTGGAGAGGTTGTTGCTCAAGAGAGGGCCGCCCTGGAGAGGTTGTTGCTCAAGAGAAGGCCGCCCTGGAGAGGTTGTTGCTCAAGAGAGGGCCGCCCTGGAGAGGTTGTTGCTCAAGAGAGGGCCGCCCTGGAGAGGTTGTTGCTCAAGAGAGGGCCGCCCTGGAGAGGTTGTTGCTCAAGAGAGGGCCACCCTGGAGAGGTTGTTGCTCAAGAGAAGGCCGCCCTGGAGAGGTTGTTGCTCAAGAGAGGGCCGCCCTGGAGAGGTTGTTGCTCAAGAGAGGGCCGCCCTGGAGAGGTTGTTGCTCAAGAGAAGGCCGCCCTGGAGAGGTTGTTGCTCAAGAGAGGGCCGCCCTGGAGAGGTTGTTGCTCAAGAGAGGGCCGCCCTGGAGAGGTTGTTGCTCAAGAGAGGGCCGCCCTGGAGAGGTTGTTGCTCAAGAGAGGGCCACCCTGGAGAGGTTGTTGCTCAAGAGAAGGCCGCCCTGGAGAGGTTGTTGCTCAAGAGAGGGCCGCCCTGGAGAGGTTGTTGCTCAAGAGAAGGCCGCCCTGGAGAGGTTGTTGCTCAAGAGAGGGCCGCCCTGGAGAGGTTGTTGCTCAAGAGAGGGCCGCCCTGGAGAGGTTGTTGCTCAAGAGAGGGCCGCCCTGGAGAGGTTGTTGCTCAAGAGAGGGCCACCCTGGAGAGGTTGTTGCTCAAGAGAAGGCCGCCCTGGAGAGGTTGTTGCTCAAGAGAGGGCCGCCCTGGAGAGGTTGTTGCTCAAGAGAGGGCCGCCCTGGAGGGGTTGTTGCTCAAGAGAGGGCCGCCCTGGAGAGGTTGTTGCTCAAGAGAAAGCCGCCCTGGAGAGGTTGTTGCTCAAGAGAGGGCCGCCCTGGAGAGGTTGTTGCTCAAGAGAGGGCCGCCCTGGAGAGGTTGTTGCTCAAGAGAGGGCCGCCCTGGAGAGGTTGTTGCTCAAGAGAGGGCCGCCCTGGAGAGGTTGTTGCTCAAGAGAGGGCCGCCCTGGAGAGGTTGTTGCTCAAGAGAGGGCCGCCCTGGAGAGGTTGTTGCTCAAGAGAGGGCCGCCCTGGAGAGGTTGTTGCTCAAGAGAGGGCCGCCCTGGAGGGGTTGTTGCTCAAGAGAAGGCCGCCCTGGAGGGGTTGTTGCTCAAGAGAAGGCCGCCCTGGAGGGGTTGTTGCTCAAGAGAAGGTCGCTCTGGAGGGGTTGTTTCTCAAGAGAGGGCCGCCCTGAAGAGGTTGTTGCTCAAGAGAGGGCCACCCTGGAGGGGTTGTTGCTCAAGAGAGGGTCACCCTGGAGAGGTTGTTGCTCAAGAGAGGGTCGCCCTGGAGAGGTTGTTGCTCAAGAGAGGGTCACCCTGGAGAGGTTGTTGCTCAAGAGAGGGTCACTCTGGAGGGGTTGTACTGAACTAGAAGCATTGGCCAGATGTACGCTTAAAGTAGGTTTGTTATTTAAAGGAACATTTACTGAAACAAATATTACGTGTATATAATACCCGCCGCCAGATAACTTCTAAGAAAGCTATTGATGATTACTGCTTACTATTTGTCATCAGACACACCAAGGACGCCTGTAAGCAATACAATTATTCTCTTTTATCGCTGTGAAGTGAAGTGTAAGAGGTAAGTGCAGATTATTGCGCTTATATATGCAAAATAGTTAAACAAGGCAATCATGACATGTATAACAGATATTTAGTGGTCGGGAAAGGCTAAAAATTGTGTATACATTTGTACGTACTAGTATAGTGCAAACTTCGAAATCATCAATTTCTGCTCATAACGTAGTAGTATAAGGACATTATTGTTGTAATGTGCTCTTCTGGTATGTTTGCAACACACGCGGTATCTATTTTTTGAAAAAAAGAAAGAATATATAGCATATGCATATTATAATGTAGAACACATGTGCCTCATTAATAAACATTAATTTAATTGGAAATTTATGATATTGATATTATTATGTGTTTTTGTTTGTTTGACAGAACATTACTCAAAACGTGTCAGTAATTGATATAAATTCTTGTCTTCAGGCACCTTAATTCACTTTAATTTGAGTATCCTATCAATCTAGGTTTAAGTTTATAGTCCATACTAGTATGGAAGCATTAGTATATAATTAATTAATTATATGTATACAAAATTACAAATATAAATATGAGATTAGTAATATGGTGATATATACAGTTAGTGATGTACAAAACAAGTTCAAATAGAAAACCATTAAACACACATAATTAGTGTACATATTTGGCTATAAATAAAAGATGGTTGGTGTCAAGTCCAATTTTTTCTAGTTCCTCCAGGGACTTGTTTAGGTCTGTTTCCACACACAGGGACTTGTTTAGATCTGTTTCCACACACAGGACTTGTTTAGGTCTGTTTCCACACACAGGGACTTTTTAGGTCTGTTTCCACACACAGGCACTTGTTTAGATCTGTTTCCACACACAGGCACTTGTTTAGATCTGTTTCCACACACAGGCACTTGTTTAGATCTGTTTCCACACACAGGGACTTTTTAGGTCTGTTTCCACACACAGGGACTTGTTTAGATCTGTTTCCACACACAGGCACTTGTTTAGATCTGTTTCCACACACAGGGACTTTTTATATCTGTTTCCACACACAGGGACTTTTAAGGTCTGTTTCCACACACAGGGACTTGTTTAGATCTGTTTCCACACACAGGGACTTGTTTAGATCTGTTTCCACACACAGGCACTTGTTTAGATCTGTTTCCACACACAGGGTCTTTTTAGGTCTGTTTTCACACACAGGCACTTGTTTAGATCTGTTTCCACACACAGGCACTTGTTTAGATCTGTTTCCACACACAGGGACTTGTTTAGATCTGTTTCCACACACAGGGACTTGTTTAGATCTGTTTCCACACACAGGGACTTGTTTAGATCTGTTTCCACACACAGGGACTTTTTAGGTCTGTTTCCACACACAGGGACTTGTTTAGATCTGTTTCCACACACAGGCACTTGTTTAGATCTGTTTCCACACACAGGGACTTTTTATATCTGTTTCCACACACAGGGACTTTTAAGGTCTGTTTCCACACACAGGGACTTGTTTAGATCTGTTTCCACACACAGGGACTTGTTTAGATCTGTTTCCACACACAGGCACTTGTTTAGATCTGTTTCCACACACAGGGTCTTTTTAGGTCTGTTTTCACACACAGGCACTTGTTTAGATCTGTTTCCACACACAGGCACTTGTTTAGATCTGTTTCCACACACAGGGACTTGTTTAGATCTGTTTCCACACACAGGGACTTGTTTAGATCTGTTTCCACACACAGGGACTTGTTTAGATCTGTTTCCACACACAGGGACCTTTTAGGTCTGTTTCTACACACAGGGACTTGTTTAGGTCTGTTTCCACACACAGGGACTTGTTTAGGTCTGTTTCCACAGGGACTTGCTTCCACAGGGATTTGTTTGACAGACATTTGATATTGTTGTATCCCTTTGTTATGTGCCAGAACTCATTATCAAACGTCTATTACTGCGGCTTCTATTGCTGCTACATTTAAATCTGATTTTAACGGAAATTTTATTTGCCCACTTTCCGTTGGTGTACTCCAAGCAAAAGTGTATTAAGTACAATTAGGTTAGTTTTGAAATTGCTGACAAAGTTAAAACGAATACTGTGATCATGCCTTCTAAGAAAACTGAGAAGTTTATTGCAAACAACGTAATGGCATTTGTACATAATTTATCACGGAATTCCATTGAGGACGATTTCATCATTGTATTACCAATATACGACACAAAATCTGATGTAGGATATATTTTTGTCCCACGGAATTCAAGCATACTTTATCACAATTAACAACAATTAAACATTGTTCATATTTTCCTTTCCCTTATATAAAGTACAGGTTGAGTACATATTAATTATTATAATGATGTTAAATTATTGAACCATCGATCAATACTCGTAATCAATATACATACGTACATACGTACATACATACATACATACATACATACATACATACATACATACATACATACACTATTATGTATATGTTCCTTGTGGAAGGGTAAGTTAGTACTGGTTCGAATACGGTACAGAAGAATTGGCTGCCTATATAATAGAAAAATTGTTTTAAAAAAATGTCGTTAAATCCGTTAAATAAATGAATGATACAATTTACATACTAGTACATGAACGCAACAAGAACAATTATGATTAAAAAGAAATATACAAATAACCAATGCAAATGGGTCGTTCGTGTATTTAAGGTAATAAATAAAACAAACTACATAATGACACGAATATGCAAGCATTGTACATTCTTGTGGTGCCGATAAAAGAAGGACAATACAGTGAATTATAAAGTTAACAAGATTTCTCGTAACAGTCCTGTAGTCTATCCAGTGCGCCATCTGTACATTGTCTCTCTTTAAGACAATTACTATCATTGTCGTCTGGAGGGTAAAAAGTGTGAATGGTGAACATCATACATTAGTAATGAATTATACTTCCAGACTACAATATAGACAGTGCAGCCAAACAACAGGCATTAAAGGAACACATATACGATACATATATAGGCATGAAAGGCCTGCGGGATTATCACTTTAGAACAAACATTAGCCTGTTACCAAATCAACATATAAACGATCCTCTTCACTCTCTATTCGCATGTTTTGTAACAATAACCTCAGAAAATATGGCGATCTCAACAGTTTTCAAAACATTTTAACATCTTTAGAATTCTACTATATATAGATGATCAAGCAATCCTCAAAGAATTGCTGTTTGTTGGTATGTGACTGACTCATGCCAAACTCCCCAACCCGTCAGACTTCGTTATATAAAGTTAAATCTTTCGTTATCAGTACAAGCAATGTTGTAACCATTCTTGTAATAAAAAAACTAAACTTGTAATGATTTTTTGTTTTTATAACAAGAATGGTTGCAACGAAGCATAATTACAGAGGTTACGACAAATACTTACCGACTTACACACTGGTATAGAAGTTTGGGTCGGACAACCCTAAGCCAGCCAATTTATTCCACTATTATTCAAAGACTGGAACACATACTATTTGAAGCTGAAGAATAGGATCGCCTGATTACGGGCCATATTCTTGACATGTGATTCTTTTAGACAGTGTTTGGTTTGTAATATGAATACTAAATGAACACTTTATTTGAAATAAAATCCATTTAACTACTTCGTTAGCACTGAAGGTGCTTTTCCCTTATTTCAAACATTGTAAATCTGAATGATATAACACTAATGGCTAGGTACTTATGATTGTAAACAGCCAGCGCAGCTGAACATAAAATGTAAATAATTTTGTAGTCTATATCCTTGGCAGTTTCATTTATATATTATAGTCAATACAAACAAGATACTTCCGGTTTACTGTTTAAGAATTAGCGTGCGTAATAAGAAGAAATGACATCAAAAAGGATTATCATTTGGTAAGAAGACATTCCTATAGCAATGTGAATTAATGGTAACTTGTCCTAACAATCATTTATCATCGGTTATAAACTCTATCAAGATAAGATTCGTCTGCGATTCCACCATACTAGGCGCTTAGTTTGTTTATCATGTATCTCTGCTCTTTCTGTTCTTAAATTTTAATGATCCAAGATCAAACACACTCTAATCCTATAATATTCTGTCAGAACATGATTACTTTTCAACGAATGTAAGATCGATTTCTTCTTGTTTTTTCTTTGCATTCCGTAATATACTTTAAAAGCCATTGAAGGTTGACAGTTGATATAAAAAAAACCGCGTGAGGACCGAACCAGAACCACTGATACCGATAGATGGAGCTATGGCAACAATCAATAAAGAGCTGCACAAAAATACTGACGAATTATTAGTATTGCAAGTTTTAAATCTATTCAACATATCAGTTGTAAGCGCTGTCACAAACGATTAGTACGCATTGATTTAAGACGAATTTTAAGGAATATACTTATATTAATTTAATTTTCGCCTTTGGTATTTATTATTTTTTAAAACAATAACCGTGAACGACTTTGCATACCTCTTCATGAAGTGTTTTTAGTTTATTTTTTATGATTTTAGCAAGTTACAGTGGAATTAACTTTTATATATAAACAAGGACAAGCTGTTTTCGGATTAGAATTGTTAGAAATTACGTTACTGTTATAATCATCTGTATCTTACCCTAAGATTGTGTGTTTCACTTTATTGGACTCGGTGGTAATTGAATAATGTTTTTAATTTCATAAACTAACTGATTGTAATCAAAGTGAATACTTTCCCCTGTTAACAACATAGACTAGACTATATATATTGATATTAAATTTTTGTACGAATTACAAAAGTTATCAAAGTCAAATCTGCCAAAAGTGCGCACCTTCTATTTAACAACTTTCTAAAACATAAACTTACAAACATGTGTTAAAAAGCTCGACTAATTTTAAATGCTCAACTCACAAAATGAGTTCTACCGGTAACAAAATAAGACTTCGATATTATCTGAAAGAAACATTGCGAATAATTAATGAAAAGCTAGTCAGAAAATATCTTCAAAGTTATGAAAGCCACATGAAGACAATAAGATACATGTAGTATGTAATCAAATTAAATCATGATTAAATTAGTAGCATTATTATCTTCATATTGAGTGTTCCATACATCATATTTATTTTGGATAACCGTGATATTAGATTTTAGATTAAATACATATCTTCTTTACAATCCGTGCAGTTTGATTAAATATCCTCTTATATAATGAATTGTTTACTGGAGCATAAATCTGTAATAAGATGGCACATGGCACATTTATATTTTCACCGTATGTAATAATAATAATATCTTTATTTATAGAAGGTGTACACATTAAGTAAAATATACAAAACATTTGACTTATTTTCAATGCGGCCTTCTGGAAACAAGCAAAATAACATTTAACTAATACATATTAAAATGAATGAATGAGTAAGAATAAATACATAAATAAATGAATGGATATAAGTTAATGAAATTAACTGATGTGTGAATGAATGGCGGACGGACGAACGAACGATCGAACGAGCGTACGAAAGACCAAACGAAAGAAACAAATTACTCCATGCATTCACAATTATAACTAAGCAACATACACACAATATAATGATAGCATTGATACAAATGATTTAGTAAAGAAATTGCAGACATACCCGACAAACACTCCTTGATTGAGAACATGTATCAATAATTACATAAACTGTTTTTTAGAATAAGTAACACTCTTGAGTAAACAATCTTAAAACATTAAAAGACTGAAAAAATAAGTCTTTATACCCAGACATAGGTATGAAAATGAATAATTAGGTTATGGAAATTGCATGTTAAGAATAAACTTACGTAAGTTGTACTTAAAAGAATATAATGAATTGATTTGCCTTAGATTAAATGGCAGTATATTCCAAACGAGGCTAGCATGATAAGAAAAAGTATCTTTAATGTATTTAGTTCTGTTTCCTGGCAATACTAGATCATTACGTGCCGTAGATCTAAGGTCATAGTGTTCATTGCTTGAAAAGGTTAAAAGATTTGACATGTAGTCTGGAAACAATTTATTTTTACTTTTAAACACCATCATTGCAGCGTGATATGTGACTCTATTTTCAAATGTCACCCATTGCAATTCTTTGAATAATTCTAAGGAGTTGGTGTTATATGGCCTTTGTAAGATGATGCGTGCGGCCCGCTTTTGAAGTTTTGAAATCTTATTTATACTACCTATAGAACGAACACCCTTTCCCCACACAGAACAACAGTAATCAAAACATGGAACTAAATAAACGTTATAAAACTTTTTCTTCATGTCATCATTCAAAAATGAGCTAATTTTTTTCATCAGAGCTATTTTCATTCTAATTTGCTTGCAAACAAATGTGATTTGCATATCCCATGTTAAAGCATTATCAATATAGACTCCTAAGATTTTCTGAACGCGCACGTTCTCAATATTTATATCTATAAAGAGTTTTAAGGGTCGTGCATTTTTTATTCGATTTTTTGCAGAAATTAACATGCATTTTGATTTATCTGGATGAAGCGACATGTTATTCAAAGTACACCAATTTAAGATTGCAGTGATGTTCTCCTGAAGATTCAATTCAATAATATTTATATCTTTATTTGAAATGTGAATAGTTGAGTCATCAGCAAATAGATCAATATTGATACTATCTAAGACGATACTAATATCATTAATATACAACAAAAACAATAAAGGGCCCAAGATTGAACCTTGAGGAACTCCAGATTTTATAAACATTGATTCTGAATGGTTTGTATTTGATTTAGCTTGTTGTTTTCTTTTGCTTAGGTATGATTTAAAGAATTCTAGAGAACGATTTGAAAAATGATACAGTATAAAACATAAACATAGTATAAAAAAAGCGTTCCTAGAAAAAATCTCATGAAACTCATGTGTGTATTTTACTATACATTAAACCCCAGAAAACCAGATATCCGTAAAAATCGGACAATCGGAGTTTTCAAATTCCACCTTTTTTCGGATTTTTATCGAAAGCTCTGTGAAAATCGGAATTTCCAGAAAACCGGATTTTTTGCCCAGTCCGGAATGTGTCCGGCTTTGAGGGGTTTTACTGTAACTGAATCTGTAATGGTTTAATGAGTATTGTTAGAAATAACTTTGAAGTATTTAACACCTGGTTAAACATATATACAATTTTATATCGAGTGTTCAGAAGTCGATCTACAGTATCCTGCCCTGGGAGGATGATTGTGTCAATCATGTCTAATGATGGGGAATTTTATGGCTAAATATTAGAAACAATTCTAACATTGAAGTTTGTATTAGTTTGTATTTCAATGTAGATACGAAAAGGATTTCTTGAAGAAAAAACAAACAAACATGCGAAACATGTCATATTCCCCCCCAAAATACTCCCCCCCCCACATATACATAGCTTACCAACACATAGGACCATACAAAATGGACGACAATTCAATTGTTCTACACAATTTGACATTATTCCAAAGAATTATAGATCTTACGAGGAAAATCACTTAGAAGAATTCAAATACATTGTATAACATCTAAAATTATACAATTCACGTTTTGAATATATATGAACATAGTATTAAAAAACCGTTCCTAGAAAAAAATCTCATGAAACTCATTCAAAACGTACAGTCAGGATATCCCCTTTAAGAATGGTGTTCATGTTTATTAGCTAGGTACTTAATTTAGTGGGATCGTAATAGACCTCTCTCGAATGTTCTCCAAACTCTAAATATCATAGTATTTTTACATTCTATATTGAACCTTTAAAAGGACTTTTTGTAAGAGTTTAAGACATTCTACCTTTAAGACATTTGTTAACTCATTTTTGTAGATGAAACATTTGATGCAAGTTCTGACGCGGCCATTGCGTGTGAATTATATAACCCAAAACAATGCAATTTTACCAATTACATGATCATGTATAGTATCAATAATGATACATTCACGTATACTTTAGATTGTTACTGGGTTACCGCACTTTAAGGATACACTATAACTGCTAAACTGAATTAAAATGTTAAATTGATTCTGGTATCAAAATGTGAGTACAATGCTGTATAAGACATTATCGTCTTTAAACTGTTCTACAACACAAACATAGACAAATTAGACTGCTGATCAGGGAACAATTTGATGTTTTGAAAATGGACATTTGTCAGACAACGCATTTTTGATGAAACTAAATGATGTCTGCGCGAAATTCGTTTTTCCTCTGCAGTATTTCTATGAGGATTTAAAATGCTTTTGATTACATATAAAGATTATGGATTGCATCAAAATGACGACACATCATTTTAAATGTGTTTTCCTGACGTAGATAATCATAAACATATATCTACGCAAAATGTCTAAATTTATACTTAATGAATAACTTTAATAATGTGACTATACCACTTTACAAAACTTAGGTGAATAAGATAGATACACATGTTTATTTGGTTTCCAATGGTTATACATGTAAATTTGTAAAATGAACCGTTCCGTATTCAGGTCTATAAACGGTCAATTATTTTAAGTTAATAAACTTACATAGATAAATGTAAATACCATTTTTTACCTTAAGAGTTCCTAATGGGCTCAGACCCATACAGCGATCCGCGGATAATACCTCGGTCAATATAAATATCACTAAATTGATTTTTAAAAACATTCAAGTACAATTTAATTGTTGCTAATTTTGGAATGGGTAATGAAAAATATGGCAGCCATTAGTTTGTTCTTTATGCACGGGCTTTTCATGACAACAAAATGTCCTTTTTTCGGGCACTAAAATAGTTTTACTTTCGGTTTTAGTTCGATAAGTAGGTCATTTGTTCACAGACGTATGCATGCATTTGCAACAATCTACCATCGATGTACATGTACGTATGTGTTCTGTGCCTTTTTGACATTATCTTGACATTATAATTTGTGTAAATGTTCAGTTGGCCCGTTTGTGTAAATGTTAAAAATATTTGCATGGGTACAAACAATATGGGTACAAACAACATGGCTACACTATTTCTCTCCTAGATTTCCCTTTTTCTTATCTATATTTATGATACTAACCAATATTTTACTTTGGACTTTTACTAAATGTATTTTATCGATCTTGAGTTGAGACTCTTTGCATGTCACCAAAATTATTATACCAACAACCGCGACGATTGTGATAAGAAATGATTAAAATGTACAGAGTACATGTGCTCACTCCAGGGTAGGATTTATTTTCTAATTTGGTTTATGTTTCGCATTATTTTATTAATATATTAAAACAACAGTCACAGTTGTTTTTCTCATCCCGTTATAAATATAGCAGATACGATGCTGTGAACTGTCGAGGGATCTGCTTTCTTACCAATTGTTTCAATCCTAAATGCCATAAGATATTTAGAGATTTTACGTAGGTTTTAAGAAAATATGTATTTTTGTCAATACACACCCAGCTGCTTTGAATTAATCTTAAATACAGAGTGGAAAAAAACAATTACCAGTCTTTGAATGTGCTCTAATTTGACGACATAGATGTTCTAACGAAGGTGAAATAAAGCATGCTCTCCCAATATAACTGTTTTCTTTGATTATTTGTCTTCTAAAGTGTTCCGAATTTAACCGAATTAATTTATAAAAGGAAAGCAAAAGCTAATTCCGAGGAAAAGCCACACCGTTACACACTAACTATCAAATACAAAATGAACCCTAGCCAAACCTTCAATGACTTTAAAAAACATGCACACAGTCTGATAAGGTGGTGAAAATGTCGGCCTCCATGGTCGGTTGTAATATTCTCTGAATAGTTTACAGCTTCAAGTTTCGAAGTTTATTGGCATGAACATTGAACAGCAATGATAAATTGCCTTTGTCTATTTACAGTACGATATGATTTTATGACAAAGACATACTACATAGTTCATAATGTATAATTATAACTGATTTAACAATAAATAGAAATACATATTTAATGTATACAGAAAAAACAGTAAGCATTTGAATAAGATTTAAACAATGTAAATGCTTATATAAAAAAGAAACAGTATCAGATTTCTAGGGTATTTTTTCGTAGAATTATAGCTTGGTTATATAATATACAGTAACCAATACTTCTGTTAAATAGGTACTCATACTTCATGATCTATTCAGGAATATGTATAGAAATATGCATGTTTTCACGAATTCTACCCAATGGGGGATAGCCCTTCACCGCCGTGATTTCAAATCCCATTCGGAAGATCGGTTGCTCTACCCAGTTTTGTTCGCATGGAACCTGTCATTGCTGTGAAAGTTAGAAAAGTCACCAAAAAGACCCTGGCTACAGGTGCGACCATAAAACCTCTGAAGAAAAAGTCATATGTCACTTTTAACAACTTTTTTGTACAACGCGTACATTACCAAGAGGATTTAATACAATGTTCCATATTGAACAGTTTTTTTCTAGCTATTAGTAAAAATGCCTACTTAAGAAAGATGTGTTCTGAATTTAAAAAGCTCTTTTTTCCGTTTTATGTCTTCATTATCCTAAAATCATTTGAGTTTCTAAGGAGTTTATTATTCCCTCATGGTTAAACATTTGCATGATTTGAATACATCCATTGATTGTCATGCTTATGGTGCATTTGCTTCTCCTATAATTACATTTAACACATAATCCCAGGTTATTTTATTGTATCTGTTTTATAGTTTGATCAGAATCCGTGAATATTGCTCGAAAACTAAAATTCAGCACACTGCCCCCCCCCCCTCCCAAAGGTCAGATCTTTTTTTAATTTATACTAATAGTCATTACACCACCCACCCTCTGGCTGTTGTCCTTACATGTGTATTTCTCCCTTAGATACGAGGACAGCCCTCGTATATCCATCTTACCAAGAACTCCACTACCCCAGTTTTCTCAAACTAAAACATCTATAATCTTGACATATGCTTTAGTTTTACTGCGAATGTTATAACGCATATTAGGTATTTGATTTTCTTTCAATTTCTTAAACAAGCATAAAACAATGGACGTAGCAGACAATGCTTGTGAATTGTACTAGTTAAAATATATAATAGACTGTAATGTGAATTATACCACATGACTATAAAATATGTGAATTATACCACATGACTTATAATATAAATTATACCACTTGACTTATAATATGAATTATACCACTTGACTTATAAAATATACCAGATTCAGTATCACTGGCACTCTGCTATTAGTTTAAGTTAACTAAAATTCGGGTGTTTGTATATATGTTTGTAATCTAAAGATTTGTTTGGGTAATTGACTTTCATTGAAAGTGCAGCTGGGATAGTGTCTGATTTTGGCCTTCAATACATGTTTCTGCATAACGTATTATTTCCCATCTCTTTACATATCACTTGACATATAACTTTTAGAATACAAGTTCGCCTACGTGGCATATATTCTGTCATTGTCTCTAACGCCTGGTCGTCGTAACTAGTAACCTCCTCAATTGTATCCAATTTATTTATTTACGGCGAACATTTCTATAAGGCGTTGAACTGTAATTAAAAGTTAACTGAGTCGTTATATTCATATTATTTGTCAACGTTTTCCCTCATTCATTTGATAACAAGCCACTAACTTGCTTATAACAATCATGTATTTATTCCCATTTTCCTACTAGACACAATGTCTTACTTCCTGAAAAAGAAAACATATTACCATTAAAACACAAGTGTGCAAAAATTACTTCCTCTAAATGTAGATCACGGCATTGATTATTGAAAAAACAATCGCTGAGTACCCTTTAAAAGCTAAATCTTCCTTAGTTTGTTGTTGTGAAATAATGCCTTACAAGTCTAACTAATGTGCTAATACATTAGAAGATAATGACCTACTTAAGCCCATTAGAAAGTTTGAATAATATAACAATTTTCTAAATGACTCTATCCTGATTTACACAGAGAAAATGTAGATAGTCGAATTGAATGTCTATTAGATGAAAACGAATTAACTGACAGTGACATCGCTAAGATTCTTGAGGAGGAAAAACTGGATTTGATGGATAATATCAAGTGGCCAAAGTGTTTCTTTTGCAAAAATAAACTTGTGAAAATTGGGCCGGTGCTGACCGTATTAAGACAAGCAAACTACTAGAAATCGTTAATAATCCTTTACGTCACTCGCGTTGCGACCATTATAATCATAAAGTACCAAAACGGACAGTAAGGTAATTTAAGAACGTCCGTTGATGTCGGTGTCAATTAAATGAAAAATGTTTCCCTGACAATCCAGTCAAGCAGAAATCCTACAAAATACATCTCACGATCTGAACAATTATCGGGAAAATAGATGACAGAGTGGCCGTCATTAAATGTCAGGACTAGAGCAGCTATAACTTCCGGTCAAGTGGAATCGAGTTACTTATATAGACATCGTTGACTAACATCTTCTTTTCTTTAGAAAGGGGAGAATGGACGAAGATCTTTGCTAACAGCAAATTCATCCCCCTTGAGTATTTTGGAATCAGATGTTTTGATGATCGATACGATAGTTTCATTCAGATACGTCTGTTTGTGCATTTTCCTATTATATCTATGCAGTTCAAGACTGCATCATTATCATACTGCAGCGGTCTAATATTCTAAATGCCTGTTTTTTATGTTTATATACCAATAGTTTCTGTGTATATCTCTAAAATTATTGAGTTTTCTTTGCAATACTGGTAAATAGATAGATGACACGCTCACCTCTTTCATGTCAAAATTGATATCTGACATTCACGTTAATTACACGAGGGCGATAAATTCTCTTTTATGTATCCTAAGAAACAGCTGTCTGTGAATGGAACCAAGTGAAACTGCGTAATTTTATATTTTGAATATATCTGCTCTTGATTAAAACCATTTAAATGTCTTCAGTTATGTTAATTGCAAAAAGAGCTAAGAATTGTTTAGTTTTTATATTTGGAAATGGTAGTGCTCAAATCAAACGACTGTCGGAATTAGCTTATGACATGTTCGGCGTTCGGGTCTGTTCGGCCTTTTCTGTTCGGGTTGGTTCGGCTTTTCTGTGTTGTTGTATTTCGTGGATCGACGAACAATCGCCACAAACACTTCAGCCCATGTAAACTACATATATTTTTTAGAATATTTGCAAACTGGAAAATCTTCTTGCAAAACATACCAAGTTTAATGTAGATATCCGTAATTCATGGTATTGGCTGTTGGGAAATATGATGTTAATGTAAAAGTCTCGAAATTAAAGGCTATTGAAGAACATTCGATTGTATCTGACTTATTGGTGATCTGAAATAGTAGTTTTAATTTCGCCGGGACTTGTAGATATGAATGTTTTATTAAAATGGGTATCTAGAGGTAAAATGTGTGTCTTGTTTCTGAAATAATCCCCCCCCCCCCCCTAAAAAATAAAGCAAATATGAATCCGCTTTCCAAACCAAAACATTTAAAACGATATTCTATTGTTTTTGATTTGCAAGCAAGCAATCTTTGAGTGCGTTTATTGTTTCTTTTCTGTATTAAGTCAATAATATAGATAATATAGTGGTTGCATAAACAAATTACACTCCAAACGGTACCTACTTGCTTTGTATTAAATGACAATCTTTCGTTTTATCAAATACTTGTAAAAATGATTGCAGGGAAGTTGGCTAAAAGTTTCATTGTGGTTGTAATAAATTTGGCAGCCATCTACAGTATTCTCATTTTCCAGTTATCAACTAATTACTTGGGTTTCCCATGTATAGCCATAACATGCCTATATTTGGGAGGTTTAATTAACATCGAGAAATACTTTGACCATACTAAATTTCTTTTAGGGAACTATCTTGGTGATGCTTAAACATTACTTTTCTTAATTATGGCATTATCCTAGGGACAAACATTAATTGGATAGTTTTGGACTTTGTCTATTTCTACTTCATTTTAATAATTGGACTTTATGATCTTATGATATTTGTGGTCAATGGGTAATCTATCCATTAGATCACACTACTAAGATAACAACATGACATTCATCATAAGCAGCGAGTGAAACAGGCAACCTTACTCTGAACAGCAATCATTGATGACAACACTTCATTCGGACGGACAGACGAGTCGGACGTAATGGCGCCTTTTCCTTCTATCTTCCTTTGCTATTTTTCAACCACAAATATGTATTTTTTCAATCCCACAAGCGTAATTAAACTCACAATGGCCGTTTGGACGTAATAGAAACCATGTCCGTGAAGTTGGCAGCCCAGCAGCCTAGCAGCCTAGCAGCGTGAAGTTGGCAGCCCAGCAGCCTAGCAGCCCAGCAGCGTGAAGTTGGCAGCCCAGCAGCCTAGCAGCCCAGCAGCGTGAAGTTAGCAGCCCAGCAGCCTAGCAGCCCAGCAGCGTGAAGTTAGCAGCCCAGCAACCTAGCAGCCCAGCAGCTTAATATGTTTCTACAGATAAACTGCACAACAATTCATGCAAAAAATTAAAAACGCATGAAGTAATAACATTATGTTGCTGTCATGTTTATTAGAAGAAAAAAATACGATTTGTATCGATTTTGTGAATCTGGCAGTGTAGCGGCCGCATAGCGGACTATTATAGTCAAACATATAAAATGCACAAGAAATCCGGCTAAACACTTACGAATCTATGATATAATTCGATTTTATTCCTTTAACGTTCATTAGATGAGAACTTACACATTTTTTTCATTTTTTGTTTCTTTTTGTGAAGTTGGCAGCCCAGCAGCGTAACAGCGTAATATATATTTATACAGATAAACTTCACAACAAATCGAGCTAAATACTTAAGAATGCATAAAATAATGTCAGTATGTCGTTTAAACAATAATTAACTGAAAATATATGATTTTCATTTTTTTTTCAATGTGGAATTAGCCGCTGCTAGCAGCGTGAAGTTGGCAGCCCAGCAGCGTCACAGCGTAATCTATATTTCTACAGATAAACTTCACAACAAATCAAGAAAAATACTTCAGAATGCATAAAATAATGTCAGTCTGTTGTTTAAACATTAATTTACAGAAAATATATAATTTTCATATATTTTTTTTCAATGTGAAATTAGCCGCTGCTAGCAGCGTGAAGTTGGCAGCCCAGCAGCGTAACAGCGTAATCTATATTTCTACAGATAAACTTCACAACAAATCAAGAAAAATACTTTAGAATGCATAAGATAATGTCAGTCTGTTGTTTGAACGTTAATGAAATGAAAATATATGATTTTTCAAAAAAAAATTGTGCGTGAAATTAGACGCTGCTGGGCTGCCAACTTCACGCTGCTAGCAGCGGCTAATTTCACATTGAAAAAAAAATATGAAAATTATATATTTTCTGTTAATTAATGTTTAAACAACAGACTGACATTATTTTATGCATTCTGAAGTATTTTTCTTGATTTGTTGTGAAGTTTATCTGTAGAAATATAGATTACGCTGTTACGCTGCTGGGTTGCCAACTTCACGCTGCTAGCAGCGGCTAATTTCACATTGAAAAAAAAAATGAAAATTATATATTTTCTGTTAATTAATGTTTAAACAACAGACTGACATTATTTTATGCATTCTGAAGTATTTTTCTTGATTTGTTGTGAAGTTTATCTGTAGAAATATAGATTACGCTGTGACGCTGCTGGGCTGCCAACTTCACGCTGCTAGCAGCGGCTAATTCCACATTGAAAAAAAATGAAAATCATATATTTTCAGTTAATTATTGTTTAATTGACAGACTGACATTATTTTATGCATTCTTAAGTATTTAGCTCGATTTGTTGTGAAGTTTATCTGTATAAATATATATTACGCTGTTACGCTGCTGGGCTGCCAACTTCACAAAAAGAAACAAAAAATGAAAAAAATGTGTAAGTTCTCATCTAATGAACGTTAAAGTTATAAAATCGAATTATATCATCGATTCGTAAGTGTTTAGCCGGATTTCTTGTGCATTTTATATGTTTGACTATAATAGTCCGCTATGCGGCCGCTACACTGCCAGATTCACCAAATCGATACAAATCGTATTTTTTTCTTCTAATAAACATGACAGCAACATAATGTTATTACTTCATGCGTTTTTAATTTTTTGCATGAATTGTTGTGCAGTTTATCTGTAGAAACATATTAAGCTGCTGGGCTGCTAGGTTGCTGGGCTGCTAACTTCACGCTGCTGGGCTGCTAGGCTGCTGGGCTGCTAACTTCACGCTGCTGGGCTGCTAGGCTGCTGGGCTGCCAACTTCACGCTGCTGGGCTGCTAGGCTGCTGGGCTGCCAACTTCACGCTGCTAGGCTGCTGGGCTGCCAACTTCACGGACATATAGAAACCTAATAATGACACGGTGTACTGGTGTACTAACCCTAACCCCATAATGACGCTCTCCTAACCCTATATGACCACTTTACAGACCAAGCTCAGACTTCACGAACAGCAGTCACAAACTGTTGGAAAAATTGCGATCTTATTATCTGAACAAGAAAACAATCGAATCAGCGGTGAACAAAGAATAGGACATATTGTCACAGAGAATATGCGCCACACCCAAGGTTCAGCAGACGAACCTGATGTCTGTAGTTATAAAACATATTCTCCAGTCATTGTCCCTTTAAATTCAGCACGAAATTGTGTAGCACACCTTTTCTCTAAAATAGTTTAAGACGAGAGAAATTATTTGCAGTGGGTGTAAACTTTATTGCAATCATATTTTCAAACATACACATACAAGCATGGATTATAATAGTTACTACAACTATTGATTGGAAAACAAGGATAACTTATATAAATTCCTCTATCTATAAAAGAAAGCTATGAGGCATGAAAATACAAGGACAGTGGTAGATATTTAATAATTTCTAATTGTAAAGATGATATTAGATGTTTGAAAGGAAAACAATGATGGTGTCATGTTCACGGTTCACGATCAGTCAAGAACAGGAACACCCGTCTACATATGAATCGCAATTGTTTAGTTGCTATGATGTAGCGCTGCACGTCAATTTTCTTTATAGGGGAGTCTTTCATTTCAGTTGTAATAGAATCTACCAGAGAACCTTTGAAACAAATGGTGACAGTATCCAATAACAATTAGATAATATACTTTTTATACACCCGTATACTAGAACATAATAAACATGACGGATTATGTGTAGAGTTCATGTTATAAATTTATCAGAAGTATATTTTTCTGAGCGATTTAATTTTCCTTCAAGAGAACATAACTACATATCTAATCACAACGTTTGCTCAGGGCCAACAAGCCGACGATCAATGAATTAAGAGGATCATTTAAATTTCCCCGGCGAATAAAGCACGAGATGAAAGATAAACAGATAATGAGTTCATTGTAGAAACAGAGAGTATCACGTGCGATCGCAGTAAACTTTAAGTAAAATAGGAAATATTTGATTGCGATTCAGCCACGTAATGTAAACCTAAATATGTAATAATTAATTTATGAAATTACGGATTCACTTTCTTTCGTCCATGATTTGTGATAGAAATGTTTAAAAGTATTAGTACAATGTCATGTTAAATGCAATGAAAACATTGTACACCAACAAAGTCTTCCCACGAAATGCAGTGGACATTAGTGTTACAAAGTCTAGTCCTAGGTCATTTTTATAGAAAATTTATTTGACGATTATGAAATATGAGTACGCTAAGGGACGGGGGGGGGGGGGGGGGGGGGTTAGAAACGAAAATTGAAAGACATCACACAGGAAATTAAGTGCAAAAAGAGTACGATATAAGTGAAACGGTACGATATGTGTGGAATGGAATGGCATGAGTAAAATGATATGATACGATTGTTAGGGAATAATCATCGTCTGATACCCACGGTTGCTGCCTCCGCTCCGCTACGTACGTACCTAGCGGAGCGGAGGCAGCGACCGTGGGTATCCGACGATGGGGAATAATATGTATGACATGGTATGATGTATGGGAAATGGAGAACCATTCATTATTTCGAAATGACTAAGTTTCAAGATGTTTTCTGAAATGATATCAATTTAAAATCAATTTGCATCATGACACAATGTTTCTGATATTTTTTGTAACAATTACGAATAATGCTTGGCAACCTGTTACAAAAGCTATACTAAATAAATGGAGGGGAAAAGTGATGTTAGATTGGCATTTACTCAGGAAAGACGGCAGTAAGCCGATATCAATCTATGAAGTAACAGACAGTATGTCAATATAAATAGACGACTTAAGTATGTCAACTGCCGTACTTTTAATGTTATATATAGAGGTCACTTTACAAAATACAAACTATAAGATGGAAATCAAGGGAGTTGTATAAAATGCATTATTGCGAACCAAACAATATTTGGATAATGGCACAAGATAGGATTTGCAAAATACAAAGATGGATACGAAATAATCCAACATTAAGACGAACGCTGGAATGTTTGTTAAGGGTTTATTTTTGTCCGTGTAAAAATCCCAATCCTTAGGGGGGAAAGTTGACATAAACAGTTGTGGTTAGAAAACAGCTCGGTGAATTGTTAGTAATCGATGAACGAATGTTTCATCTTTCATGTCAGAAGCATGTCTTCA
Organism: Lutraria lutraria; assembly: GCA_964023205.1. Classification (NCBI taxonomy): domain Eukaryota; kingdom Metazoa; phylum Mollusca; class Bivalvia; order Venerida; family Mactridae; genus Lutraria; species Lutraria lutraria. Next base: position 25,470,510 of record OZ026846.1, on the reverse strand, counting down.
CATCTTGTTCATAATATGGTATTAATGTTCCTCATGGGTCGTTGATGAGCCATGATACATATTTAGCACCACGTGTTATTATATTATAGGGATTGGTCCTTTATCAATATGCACAAAGTCTTTCAGTACGGTTATATTGAACATCAGATGATATTTAAAGGTTCGATGTACTATAACACAGAACGTTCACAGAATCATATTTTGAATTCAATTAATGGCAAAGAATATAAAGAGAGATTTGATATTGATCAAAACATTGTTGGTAATTTAATTGTTTGGAGAATACTGGTTTGGAGAAGAATAGTGTATATGTTAGATATTTAATGAATTATCAAATATAGACAAGAAAATGATTCACAAAGCAAACACTTCCTTCTTGTCACAAATAATGCCTGCCCCAAAATTAAGCCACCCTAAACCCACATAAAACAGAGAACCATACAAATCTTGGAGGACTCAACACAAGCCCACGTGACCCACGCATACTAGTCAATATCTAGCGATATCAGACAACATAGGCATCTCAAGTAAGTGGGACTTGTTGCCGTACTTTACAATGATTGATACAATATGAAATGACATGATAATCACACTAGGAAGCCATATTGTATCTATTGTATCAGGTCTGCTCGACGTCCTCAGAGAGATTCAACGCTCTGTTTAACATGATATTTTCTCTGATAGTTTACTAATAGAGAATATTTCTCGTCTAGAGAGACAAACAGACGAATCCTTACAACTTTTCATCATGGGACAATGACATGTTTCTACCTTTCTACGCAGCTGTTTTTAGATTTACTTACTTCGTCATTTGAGATAAATATTTTGTATAATACTTGTATTTTGTAATTGCTGTTTTCTAGATGCTATTTTTGATGTGAATTTTCATAGGAACACTTTAGAATAAGAAAGTCTGCATATTCTTCTTGCAGTCATGTCTCTCATACTGTTTTCAAACTGATCTGTCTTCTCCTGGTCTCAAAGTGATTTATGAATTCAACGAGTACAGCATCGTCACATGATGAACTAATTGAAAGTCTACTAATTGGTTACCAGGTGTTCAGTATCAATATGGACAGTTTTATCATATTTCCGTTTCCTTATTGCTGATATATCTCTACCCTGAGTTGTTGTTCCTTTCCAGTTCACATATACCTCTGACAATGTCTCATAGTCAAGATTCCTTGCAAACTACACTTTGATCAATAACATGCTTTTGTGTATATTCTATGATTATTTGTTTGATATCATAATGAAATATGTCATATCGTTTAAGAAAACGCTTCAAGGTTGCTCCGTTATAAGCTGTGCCATTAGTGATATTTAATCTTATAACTTTAGGTGTAATTGCTAAGAGATACTAGACTTAGATGTCAGTTTCCTATCATTTAGTTTAAGTATGTGATTCTCTTCAGATAAACAAAACAACACATTCTATTTTAGTTGCTTTTCACCGAAGGTGTTGTCTCCATTTTGAAATCACGCGTCTGTCATTGTGAAGCCGGACTACCTTTGAGGCGTTGACAGAGATTAGTAGCGGGAACGACAACTCTTGGCAGAGATTTGCGTATGTATATCGACGTACGAGTCGAAAAATGTTTATGGAATTAATATATTACATCAAACACAATTTTATTTCCCACAAGCTGCAGACAATCATGTTCCGCACTATTAAATTTTTACAAATATCGCTCGCCGTAAGTGTAATACAAATGTTCAGTAATTATTTAGATTAAAGTTTGTCAAAGAGCATTCGATGAGTGAGTATGACGTATTTCACGTGTCCGATCTAGGTCAAGGATTTATATGGCATTTCATTGTCACAATTTTTTTGTATTGAAATCAATATTTTTTCCCAGTACATAAATACATTCCAGTGAGTCTGTGCTGACCACAATTAAGCGCCCGGGAGAGAACGAGACAGAAAACATAAATGTAAAATGGAAGAACTTCTACCTTCATTGTCAGATTTTTACACATACAATTATTCAAATACGACTAACTATAATCGCATGGATGAATTAATACAATAAATACCGTAACAAGTTCAGGGCTCCACGTTTGCAAGGTCTGCATACGGGTACTAGTACTTCAGGTTTTTGAATCGATGTAATGCCCAAAGCACACACAGGCAAAACTTCGGTTAACATGACAATCCTGTTAGTCTTGAATAACAAGACGATTCTTTTCTGATATACGCGTCGCGTGCAAAGCTTAGATCAGCTTGGCATGAGTTGAAAAGCTTTGAAAGTAAAATAAAAACATATCATGTTAATTTACCATGATGTCTAGAATGTACATATTTATGTATTGGGACAATATTATGATTTACGGTCCTTGAAGCATGTTGAACACCATGATCCATGTATTTTTATGTTTCATAATTTTCTGACAGTATATAGTATTTAATTGCCATTGGTTTTTCTTGCACCAATATATTGCCGTGGTATGCTTCTATGACAAATGTTGAATTCAATACTTTATACATGAACTGTCTTCTTGTGAATATTTGTTTAAATTGGCTTGCTATTTCAACATCTCAGAGGTTTACATTAATAGAGTCATGAATATTTATGGAACGTCGTATTCCGTCGTATACTTTATAATAAGGATTTTATTAGCTCGTGTTTTCGAAGAAAAAGTCAAGCTATTGTAATCACAGCGTCGTCTGCTTCAGCGTCGTGCAAAAACTTTAATATAACTCCTCACTGAGGTGGTGAACAGAAGAGTGTTATATATACAGTTTTAAATCAACAGCCATGTGTGTATTTTTTTTATGATGGAACAGTAGGCAGTAACAATCGTGTATTTAACGATTATACAAACATGTGGAATGGGACATTCTGTAACGGTGAAATAGACTGTAGCAGTGTGGTATATTGTATTTATAAATTGGCTGGTGGGATATTCACAAACTTTTGACTTGCAAGCATGAGGTCGCGGATTCGAGCCCCGCATCTGGTACATCATTTTCCTTCTCCTATTACAAGACGAAACCTATCGACTGTAGTACGAAGCTGCAAATAAATGCATTTAGCTACCGTGTAATTATTCAGCTTTTACAGTTTAATAAAATCGCACTATGCCATTTGTAGAACATACAAATGGTTTAAGAAAAATGTAAATTTGTAAAATAAAAACAACAAAAATGATTCCATAATGCTAAAACATTATTCCTTCATTTTAAATTGTTAACTATACATCTGAAACTATACATCTCATTCATGTACCTCTCTGAAAATTAAAAGATAAAACATATAATCAAGCCAAATCATGTGAAAATGTGTATGCTCATATTTTGATGACAGTTATTTTATCTTTCAATACAAAATGTCATGGTTATAATACGCAGGTACATCTAGTTATCAGCTACAAATTTAACGTTATAATATTTCACGGTATTTTTCATTTTGGCTCGTGTTACATTTAACAGTCGCACGGAGTCTTGCCTCGTGTTTGAAACACGTGATTGTCTTTTTTCATCTCTAATTTCCTGGAGATATTAAGAAAAAAAAATTGTATTTTATCATGCTTTCTTCAAATTATCACCATGATGAAATCTTATGATAATATTAAAACGTTATACATACGTGATGATGTCAGTTCTAGCTACATGTAGTTTATGGGAAGGAACACTTTAAAGAACCTACTGTGTGTATTTATTAAACTTAATCCTAATATGCATAAATCACGTGACAAAAGCCTCGGGCATTTTCTCCATATAATATCTTTGTAGTATTTGAAGTACATTACAACCTCTCCAGAGAGACCCTCTTTTAACTAACAACCTCCCTTCAGCAACAACATATTTTCCCACTGAACAATTTAACTATTGATTTAACCTTTATAAAGCAACAACCTCTCAACAACAACATAATTTTACTTCTCCCAAAGGTTGTTGCTTTGGAGAGGATGCACTGAACACACCATTTAATTTTATCTGATTTTTTATTTTGATTATCATCTTTACTATCACGTTACAAGACTTTTCTTTGCTAAGAAAAAAACCCTACTTCTAAACCCTAGTTCATTCAAAGCTGATTTAATTGAAGTTTGCAAGAAAATATTAATTTACTACATGATTAATTCTTTGCATCGAATGTCTGACAAGGCGTGTTTATTTTATTTGACAACCTCATTGTAGCAGTTCCACAAAAGGTCATTTAGGTAATCAAATTGCTCAATTGTCTGCAAGATCTGTCAAGTGTTTCCGCCATCAAGTCTTTTACCAGTTTCCTCTTTGACCGCAAATATGAAATATTCCAATATAATTATGAAATGTTTAATCTATACATACTCAAGAGAGGGCCGCTCTGGGGGGGGGGGGGGGGGGGTGTACTTTAAGCATTTTTTTTATTTTGACACCTCAGACAAAACACGTGTGTCTTATTGAAGTTGCAACCAATAAGTAAACGGAGATACGTTTTGTGTTATATAGGTGGTCCTTCCATCAAGTTTAAAAAAATCCTGAGAAAACCTTGAAAATAGTCCGTTATAATGAGGTGTTCGTGTGTCATCCATCCATTTAAATCAAACATAAACACTGTTCATTTCATGAAATATTTCACCGGGTACTTTGCGTTTTTAAATTGGTTATGTGTCTTTGTTGTCGAGTAGTTATATTGTCTTCAACTAGTTAACACTAGTCCTCAGTACTGTAAGTTCATACACCATCTGGGACCAGACCAATTTTACATGTGAGGAAGCTATCTAGCTACAGTTTATGAAAAGTCGATGGTTCTACCGAGTTGTACGCATAGTGTCTTCATTGATCGTTAAAGCCACAAAAGCCGCTAAATGATCCTGGCGGTTGATGTGACGTTAAACCTCAATCAAAACAATTAGTCCAGTTCACCTCAATCAAAACACTTAGTCCAGTTCACTTGTAGTTTCACAGTAAATGCTAACATTACTTACTTAATCCTTTTCGCGCTGGGTGGAGCACAAGGCTGCCACTAGAGACCACAGACATAGCCAGTCCTTTACCTATATTTGCATTTGGCCCCAGCTCCAACCTATAGCTTTCTTCTTTTTGTCAACCGATCTTTAAAACTAGTGCTCGCATTAATATGTTTAAGAAAGACCCTTTGTAAATAGATTTATTCTGTATTTAAAACTAAATCAGGAAGCAGTAATTGTTAACTGATAATTAAATCATATTTTGTAAAGTGGCAATAAAACTGATTCCATAACGTTACATTTTTATTGCAATTTAATGAAACAGGCCGTTTTAATTAAATACATGTAGTATTATATGCATATCCGAAGACCGAGATATATTTGATAACTAAATGCAAAGACACAAGTATTTAAATTTTGGAAGTATTTTTCATGTATTATTTATCCAGTATTGTTGTTGTCATTGAACGTATGTTTATCATCATTATATTAGCAAAAATATTTGATGTATATCAATATTACCATTGTCATTGATTTACATGTTTAAATTTGTGTAAATGTTATTTTGTGTACTATGTACTCATGGACTATAAAGTCCTATGTATTGAAATAAAACCTAAACATATGTATAATCAAAACACTAATATTTGAATAGTCCGTACATACAAATATTTGAAATACAGATTTGCTTATATGAACATCATTTGTTTAATTTTTGTGCATCGGTATAATTTTATGATGCCTGAATGGCCAAAATTTAACCAAATCTAATGAACAGTAGTATTAAAATTATGAAGCAATCACTACAAGCAATATCGCGATGGTTCCTAATCAAAGTTGAAGTATAATATTAACATACTGTTATGTTTTATCAGAACGTATGGAGAAAATCATGATAGCGATGTATTATTCCATACCATCTTCAGAATGCATAACCCTGTTTTATATTGAACACCCACGATATACTTCTATTTGTATTTTTGATGTAATTCACAACTTGGTGCCAAGTAAACTGATTGATATAATGAAGATGTATCGAAATACAAAAGTTGATTAGAGTTACCAAATCTGATTATTTTCTGTTGTTCCATTAGACAAGTTTATTTCCTATAATGATAGATTTGGTTATTTATCATAATGGGTTATCGATGGATTGTAAATATTTGCTGACGCCTTGTTTTTATCAAATCTGATGCAAAGTCCTTTGATTTGCTGAAAGATATTGAGCATTGTTATTTGCATTGTTTATCGCTGCATACTGATAAATACAACATTACAAAATATTTCTTACGAAAGTCATTACGTCGCCTGTTGTTGTCAAGAAATTTCGCCAAAGAACATTTGCCGTCCTGTTCGGATTTAACTAATAACTATATGTCCGTAATAGCTTACGATAACAGGGCTCGCATTTAATGTTTATAATTTCCCCATTCATTTCCGTATATACAGTTGGACTTGTGGCGACAGGAGAATATACGGGCTTAGCGATGTCTTATTTATGTACCAGTGTTAGTTTTGCTCCATATACTAGTAAGTCACCATCACGTCTACAAACTAAATAATCCTGGTGTCACCGACCAGGCCTCGAACTAATCCACTAGCACACATCACAGGGCGTGTAGCTTTCTTCTAGAACTGGTGAACTTTCTTAACATTGTGTATATGGTCTAAATGTATATTGTTTAATTTAAATAACAAACTTAAAGTATATATCGAAAATAGCACCATCCAGTATGTACATAACAAGCCTAAAACAAATACGTCTTACCGTTTCAAGCAATTACATGCATGCAAATATTCATATAGTCAGCATTATTTGTTAATCCTCTGTTATAAATACGACATATAATTAACTTGTCTCTAGTAATCCGTCTTTGGCTTCTCCAAACGAAACATGTTGACATGCTAATGACAAAATTCCTAAAATAGACTGAAAGTTGAGGACAAATAAGTCATTATTATTCATTGAATGTTGTATCAGGTATAAGCCGGAGACACTGACCGTACTCGTATATGTATCTTAGCAGCGGACACGATTAAGGAAGAACTGATAATTGCCGTGTACTGATAATTGTCCTGTACTGATAATTGTCCTGTACTGATATTTGTCCTGTACTGATAATTGATTGCCCTGTACTGATAATTGCCATGTACTGATAATTGTCCTGTACTGATAATTGCCATGTACTGATAATTGTATTGTACTGACAATTGTCCTGTACTGATAATTGTCCTGTACTGATATTTGTCCTGTACTGACAATTATCCTGTACTGATAATTGTCCTGTACTGATAATTTGCATGTACTGATATTTGTCCTGTACTGATAATTGTCCTGTATTGATAATTGCCATGTACTGATAATTGTCCTGTACTGATAATTGTCCTGTACTGATATTTGTCCTGTACTGATAATTGCCATGTACTGATAATTGTCCTGTACTGATAATTGCCATGTACTGATAATTGTCCTGTATTGATAATTGTCCTGTACTGATAATTGCCATGTACTGATAATTGCCATGTACTGATAATTGCCATGTACTGATAATTGTCCTGTACTGATAATTGCCATGTACTGATATTTGTCCTGTATTGATAATTGTCCTGTACTGATAATTGTCCTGTACTGATAATTGCCATGTACTGATAATTGTCCTGTACTGATAATTGCCATGTACTGATAATTGTCCTGTACTGATAATTGCCATGTACTGATAATTGTCCTGTACTGATAATTGTCCTGTACTGATATTTGTCCTGTACTGATATTTGCTCCTTCGAAAGGAATTCGTGAGATCATTAATTTTTTTGAACTATTCATGCGTTCTTCATGAATAATAAATAATTTGGCATAGACTGTCCACTAAAATAGATAGTCCGGACGTAAATACATTATACACTACTTATAATTGCGGTATTGATTAAAGAAAATAGAAACATTTCCAAACTTCTCCGAATCGGTCATACAGTCATTTTCTGTCCCCTTCAGTATTCATACCAGCAGTTAAATATCATCAGTAGTTATATCACAACATAATGTATTCATTAAAATTGTATCATTAATTTATACTGTATGACCAAACGTGGCAATGATGGCATACATACATTTATCTATTTATTTCATTGGATTTAACGCCATTTTCTAATTTCGGGTATACGTGGCAGGCAGTTATTTCTAACCAGCTTTTTCGTGGATTTCATTTATGCATTAAGCAGTACTTACCACATTCTGTCCGCAAACTACCCCACATATTTCAGCGGCGGGGACAATTTAACGTAGGATGTAATATATACAGTCAAATTTGTCGCAATGTAAGGCTCACAACCTTTTGATCAGCCGACCAATGCTCAAACCACTGAGCTAACCAGTCGGGCTTGGCATATTTGCAGCGCTGTACAAATAATCATTTTCAGTCAAATTTAAAAACACTGTCTTTATATTCTTAAACTGACACATATTTGGAAACATCTTAATCCTACTTCGACTGTCTAACATTTCTTTACAGAATTAGTCTCCTGGGTAGCCATTTAAGCTTGATTCATTAGATTGTCTACTTGTATAAAAATTACTTTCACAACGGAACGATGTGTCAATAAAATGTAAGAATTTTACGACAGAAATAAAATCTATAACACTTGCCTTTTTGTTGTTTGTATTGCATTTGATTCAAAATATAAAAAAAACATTTCTATTCTATACATTGTCTATAGCTTTTGGTTGTGCCTACTCAGTTAATATACTGGTTAAGTAATTAAAGATGTGAAACCATTCTTTTCATAGCAGTAAATAATCAAATACGTTATGAATTAATCCATTTTTTCTCTGGGATGTGACCTCGCACCAACAAGCATGGTAGCTTGACTTCCCAGCACTGGAAGAAGACACAATGCGTACACCTTGACTTTCCAGCCCTGGAAGAAGACACAATGCGTACACATTGACTTCCCAGCCCTGGAAGAAGACGCAATGCGTACACCTTGACTTTCCAGCCCTGGAAGAAGACGCAATGCGTACACCTTGACTTTCCAGCACTGGAAGAAGACACAATGTGTACACCTTGACTTCCCAGCCCTGGAAGAAGACACAATGCGTACACCTTGACTTTCCAGCCCTGGAAGAAGACACAATGCGTACACCTTGACTTTCCAGCCCTGGAAGAAGACACAATGCGTACACCTTGACTTTCCAGCCCTGGAAGAAGACACACTGCGTACACCTTGACTTTCCAGCACTGGAAGAAGACACAATGCGTACACCTTGACTTTCCAGCACTGGAAGAAGACACAATGCGTACACCTTGACTTTCCAGCACTGGAAGAAGACACAATGCGTACACCTTGACTTCCCAGCCCTGGAAGAAGACACAATGCGTACACCTTGACTTTCCAGCACTGGAAGAAGACATAATGTGTACACCTTGATAAAACCAACAACCTTCCAATATCTCGATCGGTGGCTACCTGCGAACTATGAACATATAACCACTCGACTACAACTGTTCCTTAAATTATCCTAACCAAGTATCCATTCAAACATTATAAATGCAAATCAGTGTCTACCAATCTGGGTCTCATTTAACACGTATTCTGAAACAGATCTAAAACTGACCCGTAATTGGTCAAATATAGATTAAGACACTGAACTAATCAAATGAACGAAATATGAGACGGATATACAATCAATCTTACTGTCCTGATTAGATCGGACCATGACCTGGCTGATGAAGCACATACAGTTTCTGTGAGGACCAGACTTGTACTATGTACTCGTACATATATACAAGTCCTCTATCTAGGATACACCTGCGTCTTACATAAGAGCTCTGACTGGTCGAGTGTCACGAAAGAATTAATGTGAATGTTCTCAGAATAGGACTATCACATCTTTGAAAGTAAATTAGAACCAGCACACACGACGCTCAATGATTGATTAAAGTGAATGTTTTACAGTTCCAGGATGGGTGGAAGCGACCTATTATACAAATACTGCATTCCTTCCTTGTATTTTATGGTACAAAACATGCTATCGCAGACAAATTGCAAAACTGGAATGTCTTCCATTAAGTCCTGTCATTGTTGTAGATAAATAATTTGTTCAAGAAAAGAGAAAAAATGTCTGGGACATTCTACATACTTAAAATTTACACATATACATGTACATGGTCAATACCTTAACACACAGCATAATACACCAGGAAAATTTCAGGTGCCACTTTCATCTGATGACCTTTTCAGAAGATCGTCATAACTCAATATTTTTCTAATCTTTAATGTATATATATTTTACAACATCTTGAAGCTTTTATATGAGTTGTATTTTTATATCGTAAAATTTATTTCATTAGTAAAAACTTTTTTGTTGATTTTAATGATTAAACACGACAAGAATTTGCGATAATATCGGGAATTTAGTCGAGTAATTAAATCATTTTTAGTAACAAATGATCATAATGCAAAATCCAATACTGTTTTTAATGAAAGTGTCATAATTAATTTTATGATACTATAGCAGAGATATGCTATGTGAAGTAGATCTACTTCCAGTCACGAAGCTACCAGTACTTTCATGCTTTGGTTTTTTTTATTTTCAACCCTTACATCACTTGATTCTAATTCCTTGTATTATCTGTAAACATATAACCATAATGTTTGTCCCAAATAATGGGCGATAGAACCCATCATCAAATGCATATACATGTATAACATTATCATGATCTTTTTACACCAATGATATCAATCCCAGATTTAGGAAGTTCAGTAAAGTTACTATATTTATTACGATTATTACTAAGAATATCTGTCCCATATTTTTCCCTAACGTATGTAAATTAAATCACAACGTCTAAGCTTTGGAGTGGCTTCAAAGAAAATAGACTATTATCGAAGAAATGTCGACTCAGATCACATCGTCTCGGCTGTAGAAAATACCAATATAGACAATACAGATATGATTTTAAAGTAAATGTGATAAGATTAACAAAACATCAATTACCGTTTTAGTCCTTTGAGTTTGGAGATGAAAGTTTGTCTTAAATATACATAAGCACGATAACTAGGTATTATACCAAGCCATTATCATTGTAATGTAAGTATTCTTGTATAAGGAAGAAGCTGTGTGATGCTATCATTACCAAACATGAAACTTTTCTAATGTGTATTTAAGTGTCACACTCACATAAATCATGGACATACAAATACAGTATTTTTGTTTGTATTTGTTTAGTTGTCATATTATCAAATATCAAGGATTGTTCATAGTGTGGTATTTTTTCCTGTCTGTCTGTTTGTTTGTACCAACTTTAATCCCGTATAGTCTGTCATTGTATAACAAAGAACGATTTGTGCTGAAAGGCTAAATTTAATCTGATCAGACGACATGAAATTGACTGACAATATTGAACCACAGGAAATAAGTTTTACTGAAGTCGTTGAAAACCATACATAATCATCAGAAGCCTCTTATGAAAATATCATTCCCTGTGCAGCAGTATCAGCCTCCCACATAGATATAAGCTTGTGATCACATATGGTGCATTGTTTCTAATGAGAGTACAGACGGCAAATAGAACATTTAAGTCAGTGTACTGGTCATTTCCAGATTTTGCAGTGTTGTTTGCACGTCACCAAAAGGTCAGAATGGTTTGCTTTGATCAGTATATTGTATATACTCGTATAGAGAAAATATGTATGGTGTAGAAAGTACATCGGATATATACTAAACCAAAACAAGAATAATTTATGTTTCATAATGAATAGATTCACAGACGTCATATATGCTGACAGATCAGATCCTGATGCTACACATAGATTAAAAAGAAGTCTAAAAAGTGAAGTGTACTCCGTGTATAGTGCAGGCAGTGATCTGTCTGATAAAAATAGCTCAAATATTAGAAAATGAACAGTAAAACATAAATGACACTATCTTACGTTGTTATTGAGATTTATTCCATACATTTCTGTTGGACAATCTATAAAATCCATACCTACCTTTTACCACACCCTAACCCTTTGTTTACATGGGGTAAACAGGAGAGTACCAGGAAAACCTTGATAACACTGTAGAAACAAGATTTTATTCAGTTTTGGTGAAAGTTGTTCAAAATGTCTGTCTTGAGTATTTCTTTGTAAGTGTTAAACTATTGTTATCAAACATTGACATGAACGAAGATACAATGGTATTAAAGAAGTCGCAGTCTTTACATAGGTGAGCGAGTGAAAGGGCCACCATGGCCCTCTTATCGTAGTTAAATCTTAGGATTATTGTATCTGTTTTATTTCCAGCCACATCTGTAATGTATTTCCTTCTCTAAATATAAATAGTTTGCTTGCCGTATGGAATGGTGTTAAACTTTAGACTATATTTGTACTCCGAAATAATGAAACGGTCTGACAAAGCCGCAGTAGTTGACATAATGTTTTATAGGAAATAATGAAATAATACACGCGAAAGTGGAAACCCTCATTTCTTATAAGACTATAAATACTACTTAGTAAGCATTCCATTCGTCTTATTGCTTCTATGATGTTATTACATCGCTTTAACAAGTGGTTGCTCTTCTGGGATCGTTTATAAGTCTGGAATGTCCTTTTTATCGCCACCATGATGTTTTTGTATATTAGTGTTTGTATAATGAATACACAATAGTTACAAAAAGAAATACGCAATAATTCTCATTCTTACTTGAACATTAAATTCCAATTTGTGATATTACATAAACATCAAATACTTTGAAACGTTCATGTTGAAGGAGGGCAAACATGTTTCATTGATAAACTTAAATGTTTGAGTATATGTTGGAGTGGATATGGGGGTGTTATTCGTGTCGTTGCTAGCGCTTCTTTTAGCTTTCTTATTTACATGTATGTCTAAGTGCTCCGTCCTTTTTTGCCGTTCTTCAGAACGCCGGTTTTATATTCTTTTCAGATAAGAAAGCCAAAAACATATTTGTCACTCATTGCATAAAAAACAGTGGAGCGAGCACTAATGTTTTCAATTGTCATTCACTCTGGTCATCTCAAGTTGTGGCTTTATAAGGTGCGCCCAGTTAGCTCAGTGGTTGGAGCGTTGGTGAAGAGGTTCGAAGTTCGAACCCCAGGCGGGGCTTCCCCTGACAAAATTGACAGAAGATATTACACCCTATGTTAAGTAGTCCCCTACCTCTGAACTGTGTGGGGTAGCTTGGGAATAGCTTGTGGATAGAATCACAGACACTTGGGGTTAGGAGTTAAAAAAACAAAATAATTGTATTTTTGTCAATCCAAACACATAAACTTATCATATCTATCATTAAAACCTAAAATAAGCCGTTTTGAAAAAATATACTTTTCAACGTCAACAATATTATACTACAAGATATACAATGTAAATGTTCGTTGGAAAAATAGCTCACACGTACCTTCGAAAACACCTCTTATTTTATTCCATTTCCAACATTTTCACATAATCCTTGTGTTAGTCGATGTAGTACACATTATTCTTCACGATTATTGTCAAGTTTAAGTTTCAGCCTTTTCGAAGGTACGTGTGAGCTATTTTTCTAACGAACATTTATATCTTGTAGTATAATATTGTTGACGTTGAAAAATGTTTTTTTTTCAAAACGGCTTATTTTAGGTTTTAATGATAGATATGATAAGTTTATGTGTTTGGATTTGACAAAAATACAATTATTTTGGTTTTTAAAAGCTCCTAACCCCAAGCGTCTGTGGATAGAATGTGGTTAGTACTGCTTAAGACATAAAAGAAGTACAGTGAAGCTGGTTAGGATAATCCGCCACGATTAAACAGAAATAATGTTGACATTTTGCGTTAAATCTGATGAAATAAATATTTGTTTTTGTTCATACCCTGAAAGCTTATGAAGAAGAGTATAATATTCTTGCAGACTCTGTAGTACTCATGGAACATGAGATGCATGTGGCTGCTTTTCATAAATGGCATGATTGGAAGGAGCATAAAACATTATTGAGGAGCATGTAACAAACATGTACACATGTTACATCACCAAACAAACAGACAAAATAAAGAAAACGCTTTTTTGCAACAGTTGCACACTTTTATCAGCTTTACAAAATATGGCATTGCGTGTAAGACATGTAGTTTAATATCCATTGTAAGACAAAATACCATAGATTATGTTTCAACGTTCGAAAAGCTCGACTAGAATATCAGCCGGTCTTTGGTCGACTGTTTTAAGAATCGTCTCCTAGATTCTGTTGAAAGTGCGGACAATTTGTGAATTTTGTTCCAAATTTAATCCAGCTAGAAAAGTATGCTGTAGTATCTAAAGTCTCCTAGGTTCTGTTGAAATTTAATTAAGACAAATCGTTACAAATTTAGCTTTGCAGTGTTTTCTTATATTATTTTGAATGTAGTGTCCAAAGTTTAAGAAATAAAGTGATATACAGACTTGGACATTTAATTGTTGATTATAAATTGAATTACAAAGTTATGAAGATATCAGTATAATTATATATCACATTACATACATAATTTATAATCTTACATTAATAAGTGACAGACATAGAAAGTACACAAATGTAAAATAATACCAGTGCACATACTGCTGCATGTATTATGTCAGATTATAGTAAAGTAACAACTATGTGTTATTTGTATGTTCACATGACCCTATGGCTTACTGAAATTTGAAATATACTATCTATGTATGCATCATAAAAAGCATGCATACTTATTTATTAATATAAAAACATTTTTCCTCAACAGTTTTATTTCACTTGTAACGGGCTGGGATGTAAAGTCTAATCAAGTTTCGCCAATTTATACATTTAAAAACTAAACCATAATTATATACTAAAATAAACCCACTGTATAAAGTGCATTGCAGGTGATTTGAAACAAATATTACATTTGATTGGTCTTCTATAAACCAATATCGCACGTAATTTACAAATTTTTGAACAACGATAACTACTCTGTATATAGGAATATATTACAATAAATAGCCTTAAAATCACTATAAATGTATAATGCAGGGAACCATGTCTCAGTTTTTTATAACGTCCTCGGTTCGTTAGATACTTGACTTTAAAGAAATTCCGTACACAAAACCCCGCTGTTTATTACGTAATACGCCATAGATAGAAAATGAAAACAAGTATCAAAATTCTGAGGCACAGTTCCCTAGATTAACATTTCCGCTACAAAATACCGAAAACCTCTTAGAAATCCGTCATCAAATAAGACGGCAATGTTAATTCGAAAATGACACCTACTGTGTTTTTTTAAGCTGAGCAATTAACAATTGAAGTGTCGGATCATTATCGTCTCATGAAATCAACGAATTTGACGCACCCCTTTCAATTTTGATAGCCAATCAAAATCGCTTATGTTTACGGTTCAATAATTGAAACCACGCCCAGGTTAGATGTCTAGTAAAAGATTTTATAACAAATTTTTGTCATAAATGAAATAAAAGTATCATATCGTACCACTACAATGCACAATACGTTAGAGATGTTTAACGCTGATAAGGAAAAGTCGATAAAGGCCCTAGGGGTGCAGTATTTATCGCAATAAAACATCATTTTTGAGCGTTCGGTTAGAATTTTCTGTTGCTTGGTATTAAAGTATGATATTTAATCTTTGTAAATAACGTAAAATATTATTTTATGTTATTTTAGCGATTTAATCCAATGCCGATACGTTAAATGAAATGTTTACTCTAACATAATGCGGTGTCCTATGTATAGGTTAGAGTGCATATAAAAATCATTGTCACTGATTGGATGAGAAAGTTGGGCGAGTACCAAATTCAGATTTTATTTAACAAGAGTATCTGCCGCGTTTTAATTGATCAAAATTGCGATTAAATTATGCTATGAAGAATGGTCCTGTCTGAAGATATTACCTTCTCACTGATAAACTGTCATGGTAACAAATTAACCCTATCATTAAAACAAATTGTTTGGCGATTGTAGGAAGAGAGGAAAAATTCCAGAGAGAATTTATTTGATTTGTGAATTTATTTTTGTATTTCAAATATAAGAAGTGTTTGCTTGCTTTTTTCAAATACTGAAGTTGGTTGTACTGTTTAACTGCAGCTATATTTCAAATTTCTGAATAATTGAATCCATATTTCTATATTAAAGAAGTAACTCGATTCAGTGATTCATACTGACATTTTTTATCTTTCAACTTCAATAAAAGTTAAAGAAGTCATTCATTCATTGCATGCATGGCAAAGACCAGTTTTTGTCAATAGACAAACAATTATTAGAAACATCTAGAGACACTAATCTTTATTAATAAACCAATCAATTATAGTTAATAATATGGTAATTCAATTATGACGTGAACATACAATTTTAATATTTTTTTCTTTTATTTACAAAGGACTAAAATGACATGCAGCGACCAGAACATTAATTATTGAAAAGGGAAGAAAATTGGGGCTTATTTTTTGAATAGCGCACTTCTTACTTTGTCGTCTTAGTTTTCTTTTAATGTGGAAATATATCGTCTTTTTAGGCTTATTATTAAATGTTCTACATTGTTAACATATTAATTTGACGTATATTTGGCTTTCCTTCATTTTCAATCATAACGATATTTAGCGAAGGATATTAAGGTTTCTTATCTCTGTTTTGCATAATGTTTTGTTAAAAATGAGTTTTTGTTCCAATTTATTAAATGTGTGGGAACAGTTGGTAAAAATAATGAAAAATTAGCAGAAAAATGTTTCTATTATTATGACTCAACAAATTTGTAATAACTGTTCCCATGGTTACCTAAGTCAGCAAGTATCTACTTTTTTATTTGTGTGATTTGAAGCACATTTAATATTATTTTTTTTCAATAATTACTCATTTTCCAGCGTAATTAAAACGAGCTATAGTATATTTTATGTTGATAAATCATTGACTGACTGTTATTATGCCCTGTCTAGAATATATATTAAATAAAAAAAATCTGGATTCCATGAAATAATTAATCCCGTAAATGATTCATTGCGCGTGAAATGATGGAACTTTTTAAAGGCACAAATATATCCAAATATATCAACAGTTAGCGAATCAAATAAGTCTTTTGTTTTATTTAGAGAAATATGAGACAATTATCTACAGTAGACGTTATATTAAGCCTATAAGTTTATCTGCAGACATAACATCAAACCAGACGATTTTGATTTGACAGAATGGCGCGTCATCAATCCGAAACAAACATCTTAAGATAATTGACGGAACATTGTGAAACAATATAAATAGCTACAGACGCTGGATGGCCGGTTTGATGAAGTGTGTGAATCAAATTATTTGAAGGAAATGAGATTGTCACAGAAACTAATATTCTTGTCAGAATTTTATATATTGTTGTATGAATATATCTCTGTCATGACCTGCATCCAGACATACTGGCGTCTACATGGTGTCAGTTACTGAAACATAAATATCAATCCCTGTTGGACTTGCTCAAGAAAACATTGTAACTAATTGGATATATCACTTATTTCCTAAGTGTGTTCCACTAAATAATAAATATACCACGTGTTTATGGTGCGAGGCTGGACGCTCTAAAACTTTCCTCCTGGTGATGCTATTTTGTTCTCCATTTTTCTCGACGAATTAAATTATACTTATGAGTATTAGTTTATAGTGTCTATTACTAGTTTGGCTAATCCTGGCCATTTGATTGGCTAATGGTGATGACTGAATCTATTTATAGTTGATAGGTAAGTACATCAAGCAGGCATTTCTCTCTGATGGTTAACCTAGATAAGCTGTTGTGTGGCATAATATCTGAAATGCTATTTGAAGCTCAATGTGGTTGTATCATAGCAGATTATGATACTCTCCATAATGGAGAATTTAATAAAATATACAGTCAATATCCTTTATGAAAAAAGCAACTTAATACAAGAAAAACATAAACCAATATGCTTCTTGTAATTCGTCTACCTATAACGTTTTGTTATAGTTTTTCTAGTTATGTGTTTGTTGGGCTTTTGGTCGGGAATGGGGGATTGTGTTTTGGCGATGGGGGATGATTTGTATGTGTTAGTTTTTCTTCTTGGACTTATTTCATTATCTTTATTGTAAATGCTAAAAATTAACAATGTAATTTTTATATATGTGCCAACGGATCAATTTTAATTATGCGCTATTTTTGAACAGCCCTCAGGTTCTTGTATAATTAATGCAAGTCAAGTTTACATCAACAAGTTGTATTGTGTATCGTGTTTGGAGACCTTCAACGTTACAAATGAAAACAGAATATCCTTTAGAAATTATTTATCAGTGTCCAAAATTAAAATAAAAGTCTTCTTTTTTTGTATTAACCATGTTTCTGGTGTACAATGCGTGGTATTTTCTATATTATATTTTAAATATTGTTTCCTTATATTTATTATAGTCTACCCTGTATTAATGATTACAAAATCGAAATAAATATATCAAACTGTCTAACAAATCTGTCCAAACACAATTGCTTTAATTTATTCCTAGCTATGATCATTTTCTGTAGACGTTTTCTTACAAATGTAATCTAGATTGTCGATCAATAAAATGTATTTTGTACTTTGACAAATTGTTGTCAAGGATTTATCATTTTCGACTCGACTTGGGGGTAAAAGATTTGTACCAATGAAAGATAGATTGTGTGTTTGTTGTAATATTTATGTTTTTTCCAAGATCGTTTTTTTTTTTAAAGAAAAACCCCTCGGTTACCGTGTCTTGCCATTTGACTGAGTTTTCAAGCTGCAGCTGACAATCAAGAACTGTTGCGTTAACGGTTGGTTACCCGACACCTCCTTAATTTTAGCAACAACCACAAAGTTACAGACGGCAAACCCCCAAAGCATAGGAATATCATGTAATGAGCCTTACTTCGTATTCTCACAAAAAATGTTATGAAATAATATTATGAAAAGACATTTGAACGCCTTTATTATTTTGTTGTTCAACTGATCTTAAACACAACTTTGTTTTTGTCTGACGAAAGTTTGTCTAAATTCAATACCCAGAGTTTACTGTTTAATCATGCAAAACTATAAAAAGTTGTTTTTTGTATATAATTTCAGTGACCTAAGTTTGAATAGTTTGTCTTCCTTGCCAAATCGTGCCTTCTCAAGATTTCCACGCCTCAGAGTTTTGTAAGTATACACAATTATTTTACTCCACATACATCTACCGGTAACAGCTAGCTACCCACGTGTTAAATACACGTGTTTTTGTTGGTTCATCCTTATTTTTGAAAAAAAATCTTTTTTATTGACAGCCGATGAAGCAAACATTTTTGTCATGTTTATCATATACCAACCTTCTCCATTCTCGGTTTTCTGAAGTTCGTCACCAAAACATGACAGTAATCGTCTTCCGTAGTACATAATTGGTACTAATGTATTCAATGTCGAATTGAATGCCACTTTAATTGAATCAACTCTGATGAGATAATACAAAATGACAATGATGTCTCGGAGAACGATGACTTCGTCAGTGTATAGATAGTGTAAACCTAAACACGAGGGGGTGACCGGGGCAAGTAGGGCCGCGTTTTTAAAAGATGTGCAATTTGTTAATGAATAATAAAGGTAATTCTCTACAGTTTTTGATAAAAAGGTAAATAAATAAATATGTGCCGAATATGCCCCGAGGCCGGACTGTAATATGAATGTATGAAAAAGTTGCTTGAAATAATTCTGTTGCGTGCGTTGAACAATTGAAGTAGTTTGTGCCAAGGGAAAGCTAAACATTGAAGCTGAGATGGAGTCTTGGCTTTACTTTACTGTGTCTGTAACATTACACACATCTTCTGGGTCTGATTCTGAACCTTTATGGCGACATGACAGACCATTCAATACTTGTTTATATGTTCAGTACGTCTAGAATACATCTACTGGGGAATGCCTTATTCTGTAATGCTTTGGAAATGTTGAAGAAATGTGCATTATTCAAAAAAGTAAATCAGCTGGCAATGTGCTCTCAACAAATGCAATTATTGTGCTCTGCACATGTTACATTATAAAAGTTGTATCTGTTAAAGCTCAGGAGGCGTTAAGCTTTTAGTGTCTTGTAAAATCTGTGAAACGGTGCTATGTTAATAGATTATACAGAGTGTCTCTCTACAGACTTGACATGTGGTTGTTAATACATTCCGTCATCACACGTTCAACATCTGAGATACTCCAGCATCTAAAACAACGTATTTGAATATCAGTTTCCTGTCTTATTCGTCAAATAGAAACAAAGGACAGCATACAAAATATGTGTCTCATTTATTATATTTTTAAAATATCCCAGCTGCCACAGTCGTGTTCCATTGATTAGTGCGGTGGATTTAAATCCGGATATCCAGTTCGATTCCCGTTAGTGACAGGTTATACGTACCCTCCCGTGAAAATTTGACAAAAACATCAATTTGCCTCCTCGTGTGGAGTAGTTGCCATTTCCTCGTGGAAGGCTAAGTTAGTATTGGTTAAGATACCGTCAGTAAACACTTGTTAGGCGAATCGGTCGCCGCATACATAACATGTTGAAACACGGCATTAAACCCAAAATATATAATCCTGAAATATCTTGAAATAAGACAAATTTCATAAATAATACTGAATCGGCAGTCTGGTGAAGACAATATTTGCAGATTGAGCGGAATAACCTTTGATTGATGAATAATGTGTATAACTGAAAACTGCCAGTTAGCGTTCTGTGATTTCATAGTTGGTGAATTGTTGTATTATTAATGTGCTTTACCATGCAATAATATGGACTGGCAACAACAAGTTTATGTTTATTGCCATGGCAGTTCTGTTTACGTTTTAATGCACAACAACATTAAACTATTATAAAACAATAAACGATTTACGGAGACTGCATGTCTTCATGAATAGACTTGATAGCTATCTGCATTAACTGTTTACAAGTCAATAAAGCTATCAGTAGTGTATTATCGGAAATCGTATTTCCAAGACATTGATATCGTTTGTGTCTTTTCTTGTCCCATCTCTGTAAGAACAAATGCACGCACTATGTTCTGTTTTTAATCTACGTTAGAAAAGAAGAGATTATATAGGATTATAGATATCATGTCGGCACATACACCTGAGTCATCGTTTGATCATACACTATACAAATACTTCATAGAGTTATCACTAGCTGTATTTGGTAGTAATCAATTACGACTGTCTTAAATTCTAATTAACATTTGTTGTTTACTGCAATTCGCTGTTGGAATTTAGTTTGGTTTAAGACTTGTTAGTTCGGCCTAGGACTAATGTGGTCGGGAAACGCCACGTGTCTACACTGTGCTATCATGTCACGTGTCTACAATTTGCTATCATGTCACGTGTCTACATTGTTGTATCATGCCACATGTCTACATTGTGGTATTATGTCACGTGTCTACAATGTGCTGTCATGTCACGTGTCTACATTATGGTATCATGTCACGTGTCTACATTATAGTATCATGTCACGTGTCTACAGTAAGGTACAACGTCTCGTGTCTAGACAGCGGTATCGTGTTACATACATATTACTCCATATAGTTAATGGAATGTTGATGGTTCGTAAATCCAACATCATGAACAATAGTGAAATAATTATTTTTAATAAAATACACGATCTTGTGTATGACCTTATTTCTGGCCGACATTTTCCTGTATTTACCTCCCCCCCCCCCACACACACAGAATAACTATCGACAAGTTCGTCTCGTATCAGATGATATAACACCGTTTTTCTACGATACTTCAGTTATACATAGTCATACAAATTATGCAATATACAAATGAAAACGTGTAGTAGGAAACGGGTACAAACATGCAATATATAAGATGGTCACTTCACCTAAATTATTTTCTAACCAGTACTAACTTACCCTTCTACAAGAAGTCTGCTACTTCTATAAATGTGATGGAAAATCGACATTTCGTCGCTCTAATTCCATAATGTTGTAAGTCGTACCAAAAACTCCAACATGTTCTATAACTACAGTCGGTAAACATCATACATGAAAGACTTTCATTGGTTTTATTTATGCATGTTGTCTTCTTCGATGTTTTGCTATTGAAACAGTAGAATAAAATGTTTATCAGTATTACTCTACAAGTCAGTGAGTGCTCCCTGTTTACAGTACTTGTGGAGATAGCCAACCAGTATTACTCTACAGGTCAGTGAGTGCTCCCTGTTTACAGTACTTGTGGAGATAGCCAATCAGTATTACTCTACAAGTCAGTGAGTGCTCCCTGTTTACAGTACTTGTGGAGATAGCCAATCAGTATGACTCTACAAGTCAGTGAGTGCTCCCTGTTTACAGTACTTGTGGAGATAGCCAACCAGTATTACTCTACAAGTCAGTGAGTGCTCCCTGTTTACAGTACTTGTGGAGATAGCCAACCAGTATGACTCTACAAGTCAGTGAGTGCTCCCTGTTTACAGTACTTGTGGAGATAGCCAACCAGTATTACTCTTACAAGTCAGTGAGTGCTCCCTGTTTACAGTACTTGTGGAGATAGCCAACCAGTATGACTCTACAAGTCAGTGCGTGCTCCCTGTTTACAGTACTTGTGGAGATAGCCAACCAGTATTACTCTACAAGTCAGTGCGTGCTCCCTGTTTACAGTTCTTGTGGAGATAGCCAACCAGTATTACTCTTACAGGTCAGTGAGTGCTCCCTGTTTGCAGTACTTGTGGAGATAGCCAACCATTATTACTCTTACAAGTCAGTGCGTGCTCCCTGTTTACAGTACTTGTGGAGATAGCCAACCATTATTACTCTTACAAGTCAGTGCGTGCTCCCTGTTTACAGTACTTGTGGAGATAGCCAATCAGTATGACTCTTACAGGTCAGTGAGTGCTCCCTGTTTACAGTACTTGTGGAGATAGCCAACCAGTATTACTCTTACAGGTCAGTGAGTGCTCCCTGTTTACAGTACTTGTGGAGATAGCCAACCATTATTACTCTTACAAGTCAGTGCGTGCTCCCTGTTTACAGTACTTGTGGAGATAGCCAATCAGTATGACTCTTACAAGTCAGTGAGTGCTCCCTGTTTGCAGTACTTGTGGAGATAGCCAACCATTATTACTCTTACAAGTCAGTGAGTGCTCCCTGTTTACAGTACTTGTGGAGATAGCCAACCATTATTACTCTTACAGGTCAGTGAGTGCTCCCTGTTTACAGTACTTGTGGAGATAGCCAACCATTATTACTCTTACAGGTCAGTGAGTGCTCCCTGTTTACAGTACTTGTGGAGATAGCCAACCATTATTACTCTTACAAGTCAGTGCGTGCTCCCTGTTTACAGTACTTGTGGAGATAGCCAATCAGTATGACTCTTACAAGTCAGTGAGTGCTCCCTGTTTGCAGTACTTGTGGAGATAGCCAACCAGTATGTCTCTTACAAGTCAGTGCGTGCTCCCTGTTTACAGTACTTGTGGAGATAGCCAACCATTATTACTCTTACAAGTCAGTGCGTGCTCCCTGTTTACAGTACTTGTGGAGATAGCCAATCAGTATGACTCTTACAAGTCAGTGAGTGCTCCCTGTTTGCAGTACTTGTGGAGATAGCCAACCATTATTACTCTTACAAGTCAGTGCGTGCTCCCTGTTTACAGTACTTGTGGAGATAGCCAATCAGTATGACTCTTACAAGTCAGTGAGTGCTCCCTGTTTACAGTACTTGTGGAGATAGCCAACCAGTATTACTCTTACAAGTCAGTGTGTGCTCCCTGTTTACAGTACTTGTGGAGATAGCCAACCAGTATTACTCTACAAGTCAGTGCGTGCTCCCTGTTTACAGTACTTGTGGAGATAGCCAACCAGTATTACTCTTACAAGTCAGTGTGTGCTCCCTGTTTACAGTACTTGTGGAGATAGCCAACCAGTATTACTCTTACAGGTCAGTGAGTGCTCCCTGTTTGCAGTACTTGTGGAGATAGCCAACCAGTATTACTCTTACAAGTCAGTGCGTGCTCCCTGTTTACAGTACTTGTGGAGATAGCCAACCAGTATTACTCTTACAAGTCAGTGTGTGCTCCCTGTTTACAGTACTTGTGGAGATAGCCAACCAGTATTACTCTTACAGGTCAGTGAGTGCTCCCTGTTTACAGTACTTGTGGAGATAGCCAACCAGTATTACTCTACAAGTCAGTGAGTGATCCCTGTTTACAGTACTTGTGGAGATAGCCAATCAGTATGTCTCTACAGGTCAGTGAGTGCTCCCTGTTTACAGTATTTGTGGAGATAGCCAACCAGTATTACTCTACAAGTCAGTGAGTGCTCCCTGTTTACAGTACTTGTGGAGATAGCCAACCAGTATTACTCTACAAGTCAGTGAGTGCTCCCTGTTTACAGTACTTGTGGAGATAGCCAACCAGTATGACTCTACAAGTCAGTGCGTGCTCCCTGTTTACAGTACTTGTGGAGATAGCCAACCAGTATTACTCTACAAGTCAGTGAGTGCTCCCTGTTTACAGTACTTGTGGAGATAGCCAATCAGTATGACTCTACAAGTCAGTGTGTGCTCCCTGTTTACAGTACTTGTGGAGATAGCCAACCAGTATTACTCTACAAGTCAGTGAGTGCTCCCTGTTTGCAGTACTTGTGGAGATAGCCAATCAGTATGACTCTACAAGTCAGTGAGTGATCCCTGTTTACAGTACTTGTGGAGATAGCCAATCAGTATTACTCTACAAGTCAGTGAGTGCTCCCTGTTTACAGTACTTGTGGAGATAGCCAACCAGTATTACTCTACAGGTCAGTGAGTGCTCCCTGTTTACAGTACTTGTGGAGATTGCCAACCAGTATTACTCTAAAAGTCAGTGAGTGCTCCCTGCTTACAGTACTTGTGGAGATAGCCAACCAGTATTACTCTACAGGTCAGTGAGTGCTCCCTGTTTACAGTACTTGTGGAGATAGCCAACCAGTATTACTCTACAGGTCAGTGAGTGCTCCCTGTTTACAGTACTTGTGGAGATTGCCAACCAGTATTACTCTACAAGTCAGTGAGTGCTCCCTGTTTACAGTACTTGTGGAGATAGCCAACCATTATTACTCTACAAGTCAGTAAGTGCTCCCTGTTTACAGTACTTGTGGAGATTGCCAACCAGTATTACTCTACAAGTCAGTGAGTGCTCCCTGTTTACAGTACTTGTGGAGATAGCCAACCAGTATTACTCTACAGGTCAGTGAGTGCTCCCTGTTTACAGTACTTGTGGAGATAGCCAACCAGTATTACTCTACAGGTCAGTGAGTGCTCCCTGTTTACAGTACTTGTGGAGATTGCCAACCAGTATTACTCTACAAGTCAGTGAGTGCTCCCTGTTTACAGTACTTGTGGAGATAGCCAATCAGTATTACTCTACAAGTCAGTGAGTGCTCCCTGTTTACAGTACTTGTGGAGATTGCCAACCAGTATTACTCTACAAGTCAGTGAGTGCTCCCTGTTTACAGTACTTGTGGAGATAGCCAATCAGTATTACTCTACAAGTCAGTGAGTGCTCCCTGTTTACAGTACTTGTGGAGATTGCCAACCAGTATTACTCTACAAGTCAGTGAGTGCTCCCTGTTTACAGTACTTGTGGAGATAGCCAACCAGTATTACTCTACAAGTCAGTGAGTGCTCCCTGTTTACAGTACTTGTGGAGATAGCCAATCAGTATGACTCTACAAGTCAGTGAGTGATCCCTGTTTACAGTACTTGTGGAGATAGCCAACCAGTATTACTCTACAAGTCAGTGAGTGCTCCCTGTTTACAGTACTTGTGGAGATAGCCAACCAGTATTACTCTACAAGTCAGTGAGTGATCCCTGTTAACAGAATAAACTAGCTTCAGATATCAATTTATCATTACAATACACGTCTTCTTTTTGCGTTTAATAACATCGAAATCTTTTGAACCTTACATTTTTTTTTCAATTAAAGGCAATTTTTATGTTTGAGATTGAGTATAAGCGCCTGATAAAATAATCAATTATTAATCAAGTTAGAAAAATGTTTATGGTTAGTAAAGATTACATACCCTGAATTGTGTAATTTTGGAATTTGTAAACATGAAATTAAAATTGCTACATAATCATAGAAAACTGAAGATTATGAATCAATAGTTATTTCTACTTTATTAATATCATTCTCTGTGTGATACTTAATTGAATACATCGTAGTACAGTTTTATTAAAAAAGTGTTCATCAATACCTGTTAAGGAAAACAACTTTAGATGCCCCATTTATGACGTAAATAAACATATAGCATCAAATCCAATGTGAGCAATCTTAATCTTTCATTGAGATTTACATGAAGCCCGAGTCATACATAGATGATAATATACAAGTGGTGTTGATAATGTTTAAAAATCCGTGAAAATATTTACAATCAAACCTTAGAACAAGGTCCACTCCTGGGAGGGAAAGACATAATGTGACCTTTATTGACACGTGATCTTTATTTGAAGGTCATTTTGTTCTAAGTGATTAATGACGGTTTTTAAAGAATGGCCTTCATTCCCAGCGCGGCCTTTATTCTAAGGTGACCGCTAACACAGGTTTGTTTGCCTGTATATACTACATTCTAGGCACCGACATTGCTCTATGCTTTGGATAAACGTGATCTGAATGTACCAATAAAGACATTGTCATTTATCACAATAGACAGTCATCCTCCCTCAATTGTACAATACGCATACAGTTACAAAACTGATGAGTTTTAAGTTGCGCTTTCCAATTTTCGTAATGGGCTTCGAAAGCATTGACAAATACAACTAAAAGACATTTTACAGTAGCCTACATCTATGGGGAATTTTACAGGAGTTAGAGTTCTAGCAGACCGATTCTTATCAAATGTCGGCAATCATTCGTATTTGCATATTACGGGATAATGCGATGGAATATTTCTTGACTAAGCTATTCTGTCGTCTGTTAGAGGCCACATCTGGTTAGTAATGATAATCTAGCATCGATGTAGAGTTAGAATATATCCACATATATCCACAAGGTGGAGGCTGATATTTATTGACGCAAGATTTACGTACATTTAGCGAAAAAAGAGTGATCTGTGACGGGAAAATGTCAGCGTATTTCCTCGTAGGTACTTTTTCTCGACAATTTTGTCGGAGGAATTTGTAATGCAATATAAAATTTGTCATCCACCATGCACTGGACACAATACCTCTTATTGTGTAAATATGAACCTATTATTTTCGGGTAACAAAACAATACCACATCGCTTATATAAAACAGTTTTGATAGCTTATAATTTCCGGTTTGAACAATCAGGTCGACGATTGTCTCCGTCAAGTCCACAGACAAAAATCAGACAGAAACCATCTAATTCTGTTGAATTTAATAAATATCCTTTCTTTTTAAAGAAAAAGCATTGTGGCACACGTAGTTACGTCAACGATTTCGCTGTCTTCATAAAAAAATAAATGAAGTTTCATTTTCTGCCACGCCAGTATTTTCAAATGTCATTTAATACTAAAATTTATGACAAAATAACTCTCACTTCAAAATTTTGTATTCATAATCATGATCTTAAGATATGTACGCTTCTTTAAACTGTGTAAATTTATGTAAAGTTGACTCTTCTAACCAGTTTATGTTCCATGTGGATTAACTGTAGACAGTATTAAGGTGTTCCCATTTCAGCGGTGCTCAAAATGATCAAATTTGTGCTAAAAATTCAACCAGATGTGTACATGAAAATCTGATCTTACGACAAATTAATTTACCAGGTTAGATAACATGTATTATCACTCTGGTACTTGGAACAATTGTTTCCATTGCCCCATCTCAACTAACAAGCCAAGAACTGTGTGTCTAGAAAATCATGGGACACATGATGAGGTGTGTATCAGTACTTTTAGCCTGGCACTATAAAGATCCAGGAAAAACTATTCGAAAGGTGCCCGGCTCTTCTGTGTCTTATTTCCCCTTCTCTCTGGTGCCCGGCACTTCTGTGTCTTATTTCCCCTTCTCTCTGGTGCCCGGCACTTCTGTGTTTTATTTCCCCTTCTCTCTAGTGCCCGGCACTTCTGTGTCTTATTTCCCCTTCTCTCTGGTGCCCGGCACTTCTGTGTCTTATTTCCCCTTCTCTCTGGTGCCCGGCTCTTCAGCGTCTTATTTCCCCTTCTCTCTGGTGCCCGGCACTTCTGTGTCTTATTTCCCCTTCTCTCTGGTGCCCGGCTCTTCAGCGTCTTATTTCCCCTTCTCTCTGGGCCGACTCAGAAATGACAATAGCTGTCGGATGGCTGTTAAACAACAGGTAAATGAATAAATAAAAGTGAGATTACTTGCGAACTTAATCAGCAATATCAAAATCTAATCAACTTTGATTTCCTGTTGTCTTGTCAACATAGACACGTGATTACTGGAGCACGGATCTATCGATCACGCAAATAAACGAAAGTCTTGTGTTATTCACCTGTTTCTCAACAAATATGTATTTATGCGTTGAAACAATGTTTTCTGTAAAAGCCGAAACATGTATTTTAATTAGTCACATTACGACATTTAGTACATTAAGTCCCGAACCTTACATAGAAAGAAACATTCAGTTTCATCAACATACCTTAATGCATTTACATTTACTACAGATATTCATTCACGACTGTTACGTAATTCTTCTACATACCAATTGTACATTCCAAAACCCAACACCGAGTTATTTCGCCATAATTTTGTTTTCTCTGGCACCTCAATATGGAATTCTATCCCTCTTTACATCAAAAACTCTACTTCTATTCAACATTTTAAAACTTTATATCTTCGCTGGGTGAAGCCATTATACTTTGAAACATCCCATGCTGCCGCTACAACCTAATGACAGGCTATCAAACTTCATGCAAACATTACTATTGCAGGTATAAAAATCTATATATCCGTCTGCAAAATTATTCCTATGTGTATTATGTTTTTAAAATGTCATTGCTTTAAGTATATTGATTATGTTGTTCACATGTTTAATGATACACTGGCCCTTATGTTGTGTCTATATCGGATTAAGCGTTTTCGTTGAATTACAACTGTAGATAATTTTATTATTGTCTTGATAAAGTTTCTATATGCATTGTTTGTTTTTATAAAATCATTATTTTCTTTGCATAGTTATTTTACTAGTTCATTGTTCATTGTTGATGATCTTATGGAAGATTGATTGTTTAGTATATTGTCAAATGATTTTCCTCGTAAAATAGAGTCTTTATTATTATTATTTTTATTACTGATATCATTGTAGGTTAGACCATGTTTATATATATCCTAGTAAATTCTGTATGTCCCGTTGACTTAGCAACATGAACATTGTATTACAGTATAACCTATCCAGAGCAGCCCTGTCTTGAGCACCAACCTCCATTAAACAACAACACGATTTTTCCCACTGCATGATTAAATTATTAATTTATCCTCTCTAGAGCACCAGCCTCCTTTCAACAACAACACGATTTTTCCCACTGCAAGATTAAATTATTAATTTATCCTGTCTTGAGCACCAACCTCCTTTCAACAACAACACGATTTTTCCCAATGCATGATTAAATTATTAATTTATCCTCTCTAGAGCACCAACCTCCTTTCAACAACAACACGATTTTTCCCACTGCATGATTAAATTATTAATTTATCCTCTCTAGAGCACCAACCTCCTTTCAACAACAACACGATTTTTCCCACTGCAAGATTAAATTATTAATTTATCCTGTCTTGAGCACCAACCTCCTTTCAACAACAACACGATTTTTCCCACTGCAAGATTAAATTATTAATTTATCCTCTCTAGAGCACCAACCTCCTTTCAACAACAACACGATTTTTCCCTCTGCATGATTAAATTATTAATTTATCCTCTCTAGAGCACCAACCTCCTTTAAACAACAACACGATTTTTCCCACTGCATGATTAAATTATTAATTTATCCTCTCTAGAGCACCAACCTCCTTTAAACAACAACACGATTTTTCCCAATGCATGATTAAATTATTAATTTATCCTCTCTAGAGCACCAACCTCCTTTAAACAACAACACGATTTTTCCCACTGCATGATTAAATTATTGATTTATCCTGTCTTGAGCACCAACCTCCTTTCAACAACAACACGATTTTTCCCAATGCATGATTAAATTATTAATTTATCCTCTCTAGAGCACCAACCTCCTTTAAACAACAACACGATTTTTCCCACTGCATGATTAAATTATTAATTTATCCTGTCTTGAGCACCAACCTCCTTTCAACAACAACACGATTTTTCCCAATGCATGATTAAATTATTAATTTATCCTGTCTTGAGCACCAACCTCCTTTCAACAACAACACGATTTTTCCAAATGCATGATTAAATTATTAATTTATCCTCTCTAGAGCACCAACCTCCTTTCAACAACAACACGATTTTTCCCACTGCATGATTAAATTATTAATTTATCCTGTCTTGAGCACCAACCTCCTTTCAACAACAACACGATTTTTCCCAATGCATGATTAAATTATTAATTTATCCTGTCTTGAGCACCAACCTCCTTTCAACAACAACACGATTTTTCCAAATGCATGATTAAATTATTAATTTATCCTCTCTTGAGCACCAACCTCCTTTCAACAACAACACGATTTTTCCCACTGCATGATTAAATTATTAATTTATCCTGTCTTGAGCACCAACCTCCTTTCAACAACAACACGATTTTTCCCAATGCATGATTAAATTATTAATTTATCCTGTCTTGAGCACCAACCTCCTTTCAACAACAACACGATTTTTCCCAATGCATGGTTAAATTATTAATTTATCCTGTCTTGAGCACCAACCTCCTTTAAACAACAACACGATTTTTCCCAATGCATGATTAAATTATTAATTTATCCTCTCTAGAGCACCAACCTCCTTTAAACAACAACACGATTTTTCCCACTGCATGATTAAATTATTAATTTATCCTGTCTTGAGCACCAACCTCCTTTCAACAACAACACGATTTTTCCTAATGCATGATTAAATTATTAATTTATCCTCTCTAGAGCACCAACCTCCTTTAAACAACAACACGATTTTTCCCACTGCATGATTAAATTATTAATTTATCCTGTCTTGAGCACCAACCTCCTTTCAACAACAACACGATTTTTCCCAATGCATGATTAAATTATTAATTTATCCTCTCTAGAGCACCAACCTCCTTTAAACAACAACACGATTTTTCCCACTGCATGATTAAATTATTAATTTATCCTGTCTTGAGCACCAACCTCCTTTCAACAACAACACGATTTTTCCCAATGCATGATTAAATTATTAATTTATCCTCTCTAGAGCACCAACCTCCTTTAAACAACAACACGATTTTTCCCACTGCATGATTAAATTATTAATTTATCCTGTCTTGAGCACCAACCTCCTTTCAACAACAACACAATTTTTCCCAATGCATGATTAAATTATTAATTTATCCTCTCTAGAGCACCAACCTCCTTTAAACAACAACACGATTTTTCCCACTGCATGATTAAATTATTAATTTATCCTCTCTTGAGCACCAACCTCCTTTCAACAACAACACGATTTTTCCCACTGCAAGATTAAATTATTAATTTATCCTGTCTTGATCACCAACCTCCTTTCAACAACAACACGATTTTTCCTAATGCATGATTAAATTATTAATTTATCCTCTCTAGAGCACCAACCTCCTTTAAACAACAACACGATTTTTCCCACTGCATGATTAAATTATTAATTTATCCTGTCTTGAGCACCAACCTCCTTTCAACAACAACACGATTTTTCCCAATGCATGATTAAATTATTAATTTATCCTCTCTAGAGCACCAACCTCCTTTAAACAACAACACGATTTTTCCCACTGCATGATTAAATTATTAATTTATCCTGTCTTGAGCACCAACCTCCTTTCAACAACAACACGATTTTTCCCAATGCATGATTAAATTATTAATTTATCCTGTCTTGAGCACCAACCTCCTTTCAACAACAACACGATTTTTCCAAATGCATGATTAAATTATTAATTTATCCTCTCTAGAGCAC
Organism: Lutraria lutraria; assembly: GCA_964023205.1. Lineage (NCBI taxonomy): Eukaryota > Metazoa > Mollusca > Bivalvia > Venerida > Mactridae > Lutraria > Lutraria lutraria. The sequence goes on along the minus strand of OZ026846.1, from coordinate 25,438,612 downwards.
CAACCTCCTTTCAACAACAACACGATTTTTCCCACTGCATGATTAAATTATTAATTTATCCTGTCTTGAGCACCAACCTCCTTTCAACAACAACACGATTTTTCCCAATGCATGATTAAATTATTAATTTATCCTGTCTTGAGCACCAACCTCCTTTCAACAACAACACGATTTTTCCCAATGCATGGTTAAATTATTAATTTATCCTGTCTTGAGCACCAACCTCCTTTAAACAACAACACGATTTTTCCCAATGCATGATTAAATTATTAATTTATCCTCTCTAGAGCACCAACCTCCTTTAAACAACAACACGATTTTTCCCACTGCATGATTAAATTATTAATTTATCCTGTCTTGAGCACCAACCTCCTTTCAACAACAACACGATTTTTCCCAATGCATGATTAAATTATTAATTTATCCTCTCTAGAGCACCAACCTCCTTTAAACAACAACACGATTTTTCCCACTGCATGATTAAATTATTAATTTATCCTGTCTTGAGCACCAACCTCCTTTCAACAACAACACGATTTTTCCCAATGCATGATTAAATTATTAATTTATCCTGTCTTGAGCACCAACCTCCTTTCAACAACAACACGATTTTTCCAAATGCATGATTAAATTATTAATTTATCCTCTCTAGAGCACCAACCTCCTTTCAACAACAACACGATTTTTCCCACTGCATGATTAAATTATTAATTTATCCTGTCTTGAGCACCAACCTCCTTTCAACAACAACACGATTTTTCCCAATGCATGATTAAATTATTAATTTATCCTGTCTTGAGCACCAACCTCCTTTCAACAACAACACGATTTTTCCCAATGCATGGTTAAATTATTAATTTATCCTGTCTTGAGCACCAACCTCCTTTAAACAACAACACGATTTTTCCCAATGCATGATTAAATTATTAATTTATCCTCTCTAGAGCACCAACCTCCTTTAAACAACAACACGATTTTTCCCACTGCATGATTAAATTATTAATTTATCCTGTCTTGAGCACCAACCTCCTTTCAACAACAACACGATTTTTCCTAATGCATGATTAAATTATTAATTTATCCTCTCTAGAGCACCAACCTCCTTTAAACAACAACACGATTTTTCCCACTGCATGATTAAATTATTAATTTATCCTGTCTTGAGCACCAACCTCCTTTCAACAACAACACGATTTTTCCCAATGCATGATTAAATTATTAATTTATCCTCTCTAGAGCACC